>JAODKF010025271.1:0-19349 GCA_026779585.1 Mormyrus proboscirostris
AGAGTACTCAACTGGTTGGTTGAAACAAAATCCTGGTCTGGATTTGTACTTTCTGGACCTGAAATCTCCACCTCTGTCAGCCGGAGAGTTCGCTAAAGTAGTAGTGGGGGCACAATGTAAATAACAGGTATTGGTAATGAAAGGTCTGCAACTGGGATAGACACGAGTCACTTCACTGGTTAGCAATGTGAGAAAAACTGCAGTAGCTCTCATCATTAGCCAAAATGGCAGATTCTACCACATGACTGGAAGATCACACTTCCTAAAAGACTGCTACTATTGACACAAAAGTCTGTACCTTCGCTCTGTGTGTTTAACCTCATAGTGAGACTAATCTACCTTTTAGATATATATTGCTAAAGTCCTGTTCCATTTAATTGTCTGTGACTTATCAACTCAACAGGAGATCACCGGGTGACCCTACTTCTTGCCAGAGGTGGAGATTTCTGGTCCAGAAGGTAAAAATCCAGACCAAGTTTTTGTTTCAACCAACAGTTGAGTACTCTGAGACTGATTCTTTATACTCAACTTGTAGGTTGAAACAAAATCTTGGTCTGGAATTTTACATTCTGGACCCGAAGTGTCCATCTCTGCTAGTTACCCCTCATAGCCCCCAACCAAACCAATCCTTCGTACACTTTATGTATGAAGACACCAATTTCCTCGAAATGAGTAGAGTGGGAATCCCTCATCTGGAATTTTAAGTACGCCTGGATCATTTATCTTATCCTCTGGCCTCAAGTCAGATGCAGCAGATTATCATCTGTTCGTCCAGCACCCCAGACCATGACAACCAGCATCCCTATGGCAGACACTGAGTACAGAATGAAATCGACAAAGTGGAGGCTTGCCCTGTCTATCCACCACCAACAGGCTCAGAATGTTCCAGAAATAACAGCTGAGAATTTCTAAGCCTCTAGTTAACCTGTGGGTGATGGTTCTGGATGGACTCGCTATTATGGTTATACACTAGTTTCTGTAGTTTATCTATCTATCTATCTATCTATTATACATATATATAATTATATGTTTGTGTGTGTCTTTCCAGTTGGACCCTGCTGATGGATTCCAAACCTGAAAGCCTTTTATGGCCTCGTTTGGTAGTTTACCAGCACAATGTTCAGTGTTTGTATAACCTCTCACTTAATGTTGATTGGAAGACGGGAAGGAGACCACATGATCTGTCAGGTCCATCTCAGTGACATTCTAGAAAGTTCCCGAAAGCCTAAAGGCAACTGGGCCAATGCTGCACACATGAATACGTCAAACCACCACAATGTGACGCTGCCATCTTAGGCTGCAGGAGATCAAAGGATCAGTCTCCTAATGAACATGATGGCAGCAGTCTGAGACTGGCAGGGCTCAAATAACCCCTGGCAGTCTTGAGCCTTTGTAGGCCTGCTGTCCTAATATTTGCACAATGTCGGATTTGTCTGGGCAGCTCCACAGCAAGAACGTCACATTCCAAAGGGGCTCCAAGAAACAGGGACATTCTTCGACATGCTGAAGTCTTGGATCCCACAAGGATGCACGCAGGGTGATACCTTCTATACCAAGAGAAGAGAGGGTTAGGCATAGATTCACACAATGTCCGAAAGCACAATGCCATAAGACAGCCACATCTAAGATCAGGGCAATATCGTGGGGATGAGCCAAAGTGAACTGTTGACTAGAAGCTGGAGGAAGGTCAGTTTGACATTAACGAGATGCTAAGATGTAATATTTCTACTGAATCATCTGTCAGCAAGCAAGAGAAGATCAGATGTCTCAGAACACAACCCTCAGCAGTAGGATGGCTGATGAAATTACAGGTAGTTAACTGGCCAGGTCCCTCCCCAAAAACCCCTTGGGGGGGGGGGGCATTATTTTGCTTTCACGACCAGAGGAATACGTGTTGCCCCTCTAAGAAGCTTTAGCACGGAGCTATTCTGTTTCAGCTGCATCAGCTTACATCCTATTGTACTTTACATCTAAATGCCAGGAGTATCACACCTTCAAAGATCTGATACTTTTTAATAGTCAAGTAACAACAAAAGTATTTCCTTACTAAGCCAGTCCACCATGTCATTAGGGCCATTAGAGTAAGACATGTACAACAACAGCTCTCAACACACCCATACCCACTTTTGGTGTCCCTGACTGCGTGTAGGTTTGGTTCAGGTGTGCTGGGAGCCGGGAGATTGCAAAAATGTGGATCATCTGTGGTTCTTCAAGAACTAGACTGAAAAACACTGGGCATTCAGTCATAAGATATTGAGATCAGTCTTAATACAAATTATTACAATCACAGGCAGAATCTTCTGGAAAGACAGGACCCAACAGTGATGGAACGGAAAGCCACTTGTAAAGACTCCAGCTGGTAACAATGGTCACCACAGACCAGAGTGGGTCCCCATGTTTTTCTACCCACTAGCCAGCTGCTCTGATGACCAACAGCTATAGCTGAAAAAAGCGTGATGGTCCTGGGGAGGGAGCTACTCTTCCTGTTGATCCTTCCCATCCAAGACAGGGTTGTTGGGACCACACCCCAGTTTGGGCCAAAATGTGTGCAAACAAATTTTCAAACAGATGGAGGAAGCTGAGAGGAAGACAAGTCATGGGTTAATACGCAAGAGGAGCAGACGTGGCGTGTCTTTTATTTGGGTCAAGTTAGTGAAAGGGATCTGTTAATGCGATCAGCGTGAGAGCATCTTAATTGTTCTAGTAAGTCATTATTAAGACATGAGATGTGCGGGGGGGGGGGAGGTCGGTGGCTGGATGAGAGAAGCTACATTTCACTTTCTGTACTTTTCATTTTCATCCCGTTGATTGTTTTATAACCGCTGAACAAATTCTACAGGGACATTTAAACAGGATTCTCAGTCTACAACGCAACAATATAAATATTGATTCGGCTAACATGTCAGCACCAGGAATATCAGATGTGAGACCTTGCATCTCTAAGTGTATCACTTCTGCCAGGAGATAAATAGTCATTATTATGTAACAAATGCAATGCAATTACCTCCAAATCAGAGAACATGGATACAATGAAGAAAAGAGCGACTATTTTCAAGAGCGACTGGATGAACAGCATGTCAGTAACTGAAATCCCAGCCTACACTCTGAAAAGCAGGATTTGGGTTGATCCTGACATTGATAGTGTTAAATGAATATCTCCACTTCCGCTGCCTGGTTTATCTGATTAGTGCTGAACCAATTTTCACATTTTGTTTACCACCGTCTGGCACTACTGGTTTTGTTACCATATTAGAGTATTTTCCGGAGTTGAACTGTTTATATTCAACTGTTCTTTTCTGTATAATTCATCATTTTGTAATCTCTCATACTAGGACACAATTCCTTATGTTTTTCTCCCATGGGGAACATGAACTATAAAGGCTTTATGTCCCTGAATGCCCTGAGGTAACTCTAAATGCCTGATTTTTAATGCATGCTTTTTAGTTTTAAGTATTTTCGCCCCCATTCATCATTTGGACACAAGACATTACCATCAGAAACGCCTACCTTTAAAACCAGGCCTTAATGACATTATTTATTTAAGGCTCAGAATTCTTCTGCGACTGAACCTTTAGATGCAGGCTGCTGATCAAAACACACGAAAATAATTGGCCAAAACATCTCACACGCGTGTCACCAGGTTTTCCCGATTATGACCTTCCGATGCTCATAGTTTTATTATCCCTGCTGATATTTCACAGCCTGGAAGTCAAACGACAATAAAATGGCACAGAGATTTGAGGTGACACAATCATACGTGACTGCAATAGTCACACCAAACAGTGAACTGCCTTGTGCTCATCTGGGTTTAATGAATATTCCCACATGGTATGTTGTGCTCTGTGAGAATGACTTCAGGCGCCCAACTGTGTGGGGGAGGGTTAGGGTTAGGGTGAAATAATCACACAAGGACAGGGAGGAGCCTGATGGATAGTGGTGGTATTCTCCATTAAAGTAGGTGACAACGGAAGCCTGGCTGAGATGTGAGGGTGACGCTGGCAGAGGTGCAGCCCCGGGGGCCTGAGATCATACCCAGCTGAGAAATGTGAAGAAGTAATATTCCTTGGCGCAGGGAAAACACACAGTGTGCAGTTTTTGTGTTTCTTGGTCAAACATTATTAAATAAACATTTTGAATTCATGAATAAATGAGTGTTACATTTATATCGCGTTTTTCAACACATCCAAAGCGCTTTGCAGAACCGATTCAAGCACCAGCCCTGTGTAGCCCCCACCTGGGTGATGCAAGAACAGCTATTGTGCACCAGTACGCTCACCACAGCAGCTAAGGTGGTGACGGGGGCGGGGGGAAATTGACAATTTTTTTTAATCTTATGATTTATACACAGTGACATAAAAAATACACCGTTTCTGAAGACAGGGTGTGATGGGGGTGCGGTTAGAGGTTTCGGGCCCCATGAAAGCACGTTATATAGGGGCCCCCAACTGAGACCACTGTGATTATCTTCCCTATTTTTTAGGGCCCCTGTCACTTACCGGGGCTTGGAATCTGGATGTATTGCATTTGTGAGGGACGATGAAAATGGCCAAATACTTCTAAGCCAGTTTGGGAATCAGGAGAAGCTACAAGGTTTTACAAAGATGTGGCCCGTTCCATCCTAGGGAGTGACTGTATGACACACAAATGAATCCCACCTCAGCGACATACTATTACAGGAGTGGCTCTGAGTACTCGGATAATACAGTTTCTCCCTTACACCGATGGTCATGTCCCATTTTTCCGCTATTGTTAGCCCGTTAAGAGGGCCAGTGTAACGAAGCCTCAGGCAGCTCCGTCTGCCCGTCACAGTCCGGGAGTGAGAACACACACCATGCCACTCCGCCACGCTTCGCAGCTTTGGATGACGCTGAACACTGCACGGTTTTTAACCGAAGCGCCCATTTTAGCTCGATCGCTAACACAAAAATCTAGACCGCTTGCTTTCCCTCAATGTTTAAACTACATCCAAAATTACCCACCCCCCACCACAAACTCATAAGTTTAGCAAGAATCCGGGTAATTGGATTTACACGGACAGTTTGAATAATTCTGTGAATTAATTAGGGACGGAATTTAGACGCGATCTCTGGTAAATTTGTCACTCTGCCAGACGTGCAGTGGTGCTAAAGGCAGAAGGCGAGGAGGGAGGAAAACGAAACGTGTCTCCATGACAGGAGTCATAACAGCCCTGTTAGGTAACAAGCCAGAAATAGACCCTGTTCTCACTCACACAAACTGAAAGTAAAACTAGTGTACAACATTTTTTCAAGCCATTTTTTTCCCGGTTCTCGTGTGTAACGTTACATGTATTCCTTGACAACACATGTAGAAAATCTAGAAATCAACCATTCACTGTCTCATGTTTTTTATTTGACTGGGGTTAAAATTAGACTAACATTCTGCTATTATTAAGTCTGTGTCCATCAGCTAGTTTATACATGTTTGGTCCGCCACGATAATGATTTCACGCAATTGGGCACCTGAAAACACCACTACAACAGAATGACACAAGATTACAACATTACAGCGAATGTGTTACAACAATGGCAGCTTTCTCACTCCATTTCTTCCACAGCGTCGCCCGCAGCCATTATGGAAATGAGTAAGACCCTCGATACACGCCGAATATAGAGAATCCAGACTTAATGAGTCAGACAGCAACAGGCTGGCGTATTTTTGATTCCGAAATCGCCGGAGAGGATGCGAAATAAAGACAGTGAAGCCGTAACCCAGAGCTGCAGATCCAATGCCACAGATATACCACGAATGGAACCATAAGGAACAATCCACGCTGTATGGCTGTACTTCACGGTTTATTCTAATCTAATTGGCAAAGCTGACATTATTAAACAAAGAATAAAGGATGCTCATTTTAAGCACAATTCTTTGTGTTTTACGTGGCAGAATTGCACAAGAGCATAGATGTGGGTATGGATGACGGGAACAGATCCCTACAAATATTGTGGGAGTACTGTGTCTCATGGGGCTGATTTGGCCCCCACCAATGTCGAAACAAAACTTACAGCCTTGCAATTGCATACAACGAGACGGATAAATATTACAAAAATCTCTCTTGTTCCAGCTGGAGCCATGCTATGTGATCATGGAGTGGAAGATGGGCAAAAAAAACACTGATTTTGAAATCGAAACAGACTGTACAACAGCCAAGATCCAGTGGGCCTAGGAATAATTAGAGTGTTTCGTAGCTACATAGCTCATAAGAGCACATGGAAAGGACAAGAGACGGGACACAATTATAAATGACCATGGGGGCCACTATGATTCATATGAACAGCTAAATGTTCTCAGAAGGCAAAAGCGATTGTAAATATTGGGTTATATTGGGTGTGTTTAATTACTTAAGTCGTGCCCTTTTAAATGGCGGAACGTACATTCGTCATTTTGTGAATAAAAGCTACCAAAAATGGAATAACCAGTCTTGGTTTTTCAGTTTTTGTGTCTAGCAGCCCCCTTGGCTATGTTGTTGCTCTGCATCTCCAAGGAGTGTTACTGGACAGGCACACACCTGTTTTGGATTACTCGCAGAGATGGGAAGGCAATTATGGGATGCAAGGCCTCCTCAAGGCTGCATGCCTCTAGCTCACTCACAGCCCCGTTTCTCACAGTCTATGTCCCAGACGGTTTTCCTAACAAGGATTCTGTGGTTTAGGTTAGTAAGTGAACCTGTGGCTCAGTCAAACAGCCTCTTCGCAGGGCAGGAGGGATGCAGAGATACCCGGGAGGGTCACGCCAACGTTGCCAACCTACTACACGTGTGGACTAATGGATCTTCACAGACTCCTCAGCGTTCCAACTGAAACCGGTCTGCTGGTCACAGAGGGCCTATATCCTATCCCAAGGTGCATTGGGCACACAGCAGTCGGCCTGTAGCCAGAAATAAATTTTGTGGAGGCTCCAGCAACCTTACATCAGGGCATTTTGTCAACTGGGGGGGGGGGGGCTCTGTAGCTCTCACTGACCCAGGGCTGAAGTCTATTTTGAGGGAGATTCAAACTCATGATTTTACTCCTATGCGCCTGATGGGGAGGGGTTCTTACCCGCTGCTGTACTACAGTATGTGGGAACGCAGACCAACATCATCAGGTGTATTAGGGAGCATCTACGCATTTCAGACTCAACTCGCCACTTATTTCCATTTTGCCCTCCGACTCGCAGAATCTTACCATGGAAATGGGGCCCAGCCCCGTTAAAATGCCGGTCAGCTGAGGCTAACAAGCCACCGCTCACTTCGCTAGAGACCATTTCGTGGAAGCAAGATACTCACTTCTTGTATCTCCCCAGAACAGAACAGAACAGATAAGAATAAATTACATTTTTTATCTACCCGAACCCCTTGCAAAATGCCCGAGTGTCGGTAAATTTGTAATGCGGTTTGTTAACGCAGAATGTTAAAATGTTGCACACATTTTCTGCCAGTCTAGGGTCTGTCCTGCGTAAGACCAGTGAAGTGTTTTCATGAATGTATGTATTTTCATAATTTATTTTTTTGCATTTTCTGAAACACAGGAGGCTGCATTTTTTCAGGGGCAATACTTAGTCTTACAGGTCCATACCAAAGGAGCTGTCAAACCATGTTGAGTACAACACTAATGAACTGTCCAGTTTTCATGTAAATAAAATGCTTTAAATACTATGTGAAAATGAATCAGTTAATCAGAATCTGTGTGTAACTGACTGAATTGATTACAGTTATGCATGCAACACTCAAACTTTTATGATTCAAATGGGTGATGAAACACTATTTTCCAATAAAAATAGAAACAAATTATCCAAGATGTATTTAATCATGTTACTGCAGAGTTTTTAATTTTTCAGGAGGGATGTTATTTTGCTATATATGAAGCAAATATAGATATTTATATGATTAATTAGCTAAAATGATTATCCGCTTTGTATGTATATATCTAAAACACAAACTGCTCATTACAGGCTAATTTGGCACGGTGAACACAGTTCAGACAGCTATTAAAACAAAGATCAATCTCTTCGCTCCATTTAATTCCAAAACTGGATATTGGATTTCAGTGATCATGTTTGTGTAAAAGCCGATTAAACGTGATCTTTGATGTCATTTCTACAAATATTTAGGCAGATGATCCTTAGTGAAGAAGCCATCCCTGCACATTGACACTTCACAGGAAAACTGGGGACATCATTTACGGTCTCCTGACTGAGGAGGACACTTAGAGAGGCGGACCGCCTGCGAGACGGAGATACCGACGGCAGCAGCAGGTTTCGGTAAATGTGACACCACAGCTCAAGAGGACCGATTCAGCGCGAGCTCATCCAGCTCAATCAATGCCCGTCAACTGATAAACGCTCATACCCAAAGTGGCTTCTGAAACGGAAGGCAGCCCTGCTTCTGGCCGCCGATAACGTAAATATCTTGCTTTTCTCCCACGTCCCGACGTTGCCTTCCAGTTACGTCAGCGAAGGCTCCCGTTTTCTGAGGATGCCTCTCCCTGGGATGCCTTTAAGGGCGTCGGTCTCCAGCCCAGAGCAGGTCATCACTGGCCACCAAATGATAGCTTATAGCGAACAAACTCATCATTCCTTGGAGCTTCTCGGGATTTGGGTCATGCAAAAGCAGCGAATCATCACAAGGAGACCTTCAATTAAACCATCACCATCATCCCATCAGCTTCCATCTCCTGCTACTGGAGGTCTATAGGAGCTCATAATTCATTTCCCAGAAGTCACCATTCTCCAAAACACAACTTCATTTGAAAGCTTTTTCGCCACGCGATTATTTGTTTTGTTCCTACTGTAGAACGAATTTCGAAAGTACTGGGAACTGGAAGAGATTGAAAAAGCCTTTCCAAGAAACATCTATAAAAAGTGAATCGTGAACGTGACGTGTAAAGGCAGGCATCTGTGGCCTGGGTGCCGCGTCGTTATTTATTTATAGCCGTCACGGCTGGGCAGCAGAGCTGATGGAGACATAGTGTGCGATTAATGAGCGGGCCGTCGTCGCTTCTCTCCAAGCCCTGTGAAATCCTCTCCACACTCCCAGCGGGATTAATAATGCTGCAGGACGGCGGCCCCGAGGCCCAGTGCGGGCAGATGGCTGCCTGGAGCCACCAGCGGGGCCACTGCTCTGGGGAAGGGATGCTCCATGGGAATCGACCCATGCTGAGGTAACCATGTGACCAGTGCCAAGTCCAGAACAAAGTTACTAAGGGTGTGTCTGAAATTAGTGAGGGGACACAACCTCCATAACCACAGTGGCTCATGGGAGGTTTAATTACACAAAAAAGTTCTGAGGGCAGAACGAAAAAGCAATTGATTCATTGAGACTGTAGATTGTAGAAGAGGTGGGTCTCCCCTGCAGTTTGATTTGTTCTCTCTCCTCTCTGAACCAATCGTTTTTCGTTCTGCCCTCAGAACATTTATGTGTAAGAAAAACTCCCACGTGCACCACATTGCAGTGAGGGGCATGTAATTAATGTGAGGGTGCTACACAACTCTAGGCACGCTTGTAGAGCCAAGTCTGACCATATTACTGTGAAGCTCTCCTTTCTTGTCACCTCATGGAACTAGAATTGGAGTATGGGGCAGATAGGAGGCTCATCTCGGGGTTTGGCTGCCTCCCCTCCTCCGGTACAGGAGTCGCAGTTCTCGTTTCCAGGATTCCCTCACCCCTAGAGCTATCAACTTTCCCCTTGTCACTCTCACCAAACGGGTACCCCTAGGAGACACCAGCAGGGTAGAGGAGCTCTCATTCCTGAGAGCAAACACGGCCCCCCAGGGCTCCATGCATGGAAGATGCAGCGTGACACATGTGTAAAGAACGGCAAATCAACGGCAGTGGGAAAACAGCTGAGGTGGACGCTGTAGAATATACCGGGGACTACTTATCTTGTGGATAATCGACCTTGACCTTGAAAAATTTCCCAGTCCTATAAAGCCACAGCAATGAAGAGCGATGGCTTCTGTGCAGACACCTGGAGTCGAACAGAGAAGCGTTTGATTCTGAAGTCTGTCTCGTCAAACAAGCATTTTAAAATTTGTAAATTATTTATCTGTGACAAATGCATCCCGACGGAGGAGGGGCGGTCGTGTCCGCTTCCTTGATGTTCAGATATCTCCTAAAAAGCCCGAGAAACTGCCACACGAGGGACACATGAAAGGAGGTTCAATGTGACTTGGCAACTGCTGTAAAGCAGCTTAAAACAGGCCGGACACTAAACCACCAAGTATCATGAAAGACAGCAAAGCGTAGCATAATGCTGGTGATACTGACCATTTTTAAAACCGCTATTGAAACTCGATAAAGGTCTCGTTTAATAGACGGCTATTTAACCCGAATCAAATAATTAATCAAAAAAAGCAAATTCCCTGATAACAGATCGGAGCAACACGTACACCAAGTGGGCATACTTCAGACGGCTATGACCCCCATAACTAGCTGCAAAAGGCAAAACTGCCCCTTCAGGACCCCCCTCCCCCACCTAACTAATCTTGAAATGGGAAAAGTAATGGAACAGAGTCACTGCCGGGGGTGTAGATGAATAGACCCCACGTGCAATCACTCCTGCAACATTGTGATAAGCTAGACAGCTTTTCCCCCATTACACCACCACAGCCAGTGGGGGAGGGCTGGCAAACACCCCCCCCCCCCAAGGAATAAATAACAGCAAAGTTAGAGAAAAGCCAGCTGGATAATTGCTGTTGGTTGTTATTTCCTGTCCGTTCGTTGTGTTAGGTGTGTGGTGGGGGGGTTTTTGCTGGATTTCTCTGCCAAAAACCTGGAAGGTCACGGACCAAGAAAGCCAATTAGTCCCAGTGGGTCCCTGGTTCTCGACGGAAACGGGAGCTCTGAGCCAGAACAGAAGAGAACCTTCTAGTGCCTTCAGGATAGAAGGCTGCTGTCTGCAGACCCTCGTCACCGTCGGCCCCACGTGACGAGCAGGGAAGTGGGCTGGAGAATGAGCCCTGCAAGGGTGAAAATGGTGCCTTTACCAAGCTGGCGGAACTCAGAAACCTGTCTCTCTTTCGAGGGACTCCATCACAAAGGAACAGTTCCTCAGAGCGTGTGGACGTGTCTCCGGCACGCTGCACCAGCATCACTACATCTCTACCTCTATATGGTAGGTGAACAAAGAGAAACACCCTCCTTCCCACTTGCTGCAGGATGCGGCCAATTAAAATCCCTGGCAGGAAATAAAGACTGTTCCTTTAATTAAAGGGCAGGGAGGCGGTGTGATGGCAAGAGGCTGCTCCCCGTCGTCACGGCGCCCCGGTGATGACCGCCACTGGGCAGGTGGGAAGGAGATGGCTGTAATGAATCGAGGGATGAGAGCCCCCTGGCTTCAATATGTCAATATGCGATGAAGTAAACCTCCCCCCCCCGCCCGAAAACCACAGTGGGGCACGCTTCTCGGTAAATGCCGCGCCACTAATTAACGCAAGAGAGTCAACCCCCCCACACACTCTCTTTCCGAAAAACTACTTTTTCTTTTTGATATTTTACAGCACGCCATTTAATTACAGAGGGCAACTGGGTGCAGCCCTGCCCGTTTAGGCTTAATGTAGCACGCAGAATTGAAAAACCATTTGTGTCGGCGAGGATAATTGGCATCCAGAGTTTATGCATTGGTGCTAATTGTTAAAAGGCACGGGGAGTAAACAGTGGATCCTACAAAGCCCCCGCCTGCTCTTACCCACTATACCTTAAACTGATCATGTGACCAGCACCTGGGTAAATTACGTTGCGTGCATGTAAATAATTGAGTAGAATATGCCTTTTTTCCCCAGTTCATTTTCCTTTTGAAATGATTTAACACGCCAGGAAAGCGAACACTTTTCTTTAGCACAAGAGCTGCTTGTAATAACCACACATGGGACATAAAAAAAAATCCATTCCTTTGTTATTTTTACTCTTATATCGTGTGCGTTCACGCCAAATTTAATGCTTCCTATAATAAGACCGCTTGGATGACCTGCTTTTACATGCAAACTCACTGAAAGTGTTAGATAGAAGAAGCCCGTTAAAGATCATGGAAAAGCAGACGGTCACCCGGCCAGACGTCTCATACTCCGATACGTTTTAACAGTCCATCGATTAATCTACCCCTCCCCCCAACCCCATCCCCTTTGCCGTGGTGGGCGGGGCTGACTCCGCCCCCTGGCATGATCCCAAGTGGGAAGAGGTCCACGATTTGGCCTGGGGTGTTGTTACAATCCCGCAGTATCCAGGGTTCTGACTTGTTGACCAACTGTCACTTGAGCCTCGGCAGGCTCAATGAATCTGAGGAAGCAAACTCCAGGCCCACCAATAGGGGGAGCACCGGTTAAAACCACCACAGCTGACAGAGTACAAAGTGCAGCCATTCGTGCCTGACCTCTGGCTGGAGAGACAAGCACTTGATACAAGGGAGGGATTCAAAGCAAAAAGAGGAGCGAGGGATTTATTATTAACGAGCCAAGACAGTGGAAATCTGAAAAATAAAAATTCCAAAGGAGATGGCAGAGACAGTCTGCAGAATTTGCAGCCATGTTAACGGATCTGCTCCAAGGCTGAAGCTAAAAACATAAACTTCAATAACGTTGATTAAAATGCTAATGGGCGCGACTTTGGAATTATGCTGGAGAGTAGAGACTGATCGCCATTAAGTACTAATATCTCTCGACATAAGCAGATAAGGGAAATCACTACAAGACTGATTTCACAAAGGCACGAGTCCCACGTTGAGGAGAACCACAGCCCCCATCTGCCAGATTTTGGGTGGGAATAACTACATCACACTGACAAAGCTCTCCATTCACACCCCCACTCATGAATTTCATTGTTTAATAATCGGTGTAATTCATCCCCAGGCTCAAACAAACCCCAGATACAGGACCGGTGCCTCTAATTTGTACCAGACAGCTCTGAGAGCTGCGCTTTAATAAATACTCGCTCAAGGGTTTTATGTCAGACCTGAGGACCTCGACTTATTGCCGGTAATGTGCACTCAAGTCCCTGCTGGAATGGAGCAGCGGCAGGACCCTCTCAGCCGTCGAGGACCAGGCCCAACGTGACAAGAGGTGTCAGAAGATAGTGCCAACAAAGGCCGGAAGGGGGCGGATCTTTGGCTGTCACACCCCCCATCCACCAATAGCAGCTACCATAATCTAAATACAGTGGAGAGGCCCCCGACGGGGGACCCACATTGTTTGTTGGGACAGCCTCCTGTCCCCTGCCACTTTCTTTGTTTTCATCTGTGCTGCAGCACACCGTATTACCCTTATGTGTGGCTCCGTTAAGACGAAGAGGGGAGCATACCAGTCGCAAAGAGGCCTGTAAACAGTGCCGGCTCCTTAAGACACATTAACGGGCCAAATGCTAGGCTGGTTACCCAGCAATTTTATTTAATCGCCTCCTAACAGTTTGCCGTAAAACAGTGAGGGCTTAGTGTGGAGAACGCGGCACATTTCATAGTTCGCTGAAACGATACACAAAGACGAGCAACGGTACCACGAAATATAAGTCGACCCAGAGAGATTCCGTGGCCCCAGCGAGCCGCAAAATCAGAATCCCGCTAGCAGAACAGCTGCAGGCTTAACCCTTTGTGTGCCCCTCCTTTAAAGGGAGCAGGAAAAAACGGCTACCAGATGTCATTATTTATTTATGCATTTAATGGTGGGGGAGCAGCTTCTGAATAATGCATTTTCTTTTTGTAAACCAATTAATATTCAAGAGCCAGGAGAGCGATGTGATAATATGCTATGGGCTTGCACAGAGGATCGGCGCCGTATACGCTCGGTTACCGCCGCCCGACCCGCAAAGCCACTGGCGCGTGTCTGTTCTGGCCACCGATACCGGTACTCTGCCCTAGCCGTGAGTTTATTGGCCCCCCCCACTCGCTTGTGCTAGCGGTCTGGCTCGGCACCCAATGCTCAGCTAGGCCGCTTTTCGTGGTTAATTGGATCAGCCTTCGACACTGTGTGCAGTCAACATTTCATGAGGGCTTGGAAGACGATGACACCCCCACCGGCCCTGCTTACGGGCCCGGAATCCTGACACTCCGCCTAGGAGCGGGAGGGGGGGCAAGAAGAGGCTCTGGCCACAGCTAGGGGCCATCTCCGAGATGATTAGCCTCTACATGACCAGCTACCTGTACATACTCTGTTGTCCTATGCAATTTATCGAAAAGGAAACACATTAGATTTTGTTTAGTTTTACTTTCATTATACACTGCATGTGAATTATTCATTTAACACATGCCCCTAAAGCAGCATAAAATTCAAACATTCGCTTTATCTAAGAAAGCGTGGCTGTAGGGGGCCATTCTGCAGCTAGCTGATGGAACAAGGCGCTGAGCAGCACAGCGAGAAAAAGTCTCGCCATGAAACCGCGGAGAGGAGCCAGGCACACGGAAGACCGGGCACTCTCACGCGACACCACGGCCGCTTTGTCTTTCGGCGTCGCTGGAACTCGGCCCACAATGCAACGCTCCTGCGACTGTTAAGAGGGCGGCGTATCTGTCACTGGTGAGAGGGGGGGAAATATGATTCTGTGAGGATAATCTGTGCAAATAAAGGGATTAGAATTAGTTAAAACGGTAGCTGGGTGCGTGTTGCTGGTATCCAGTGTCACCTCTGGGTCAGGGCCAGACTCTGGAGTTTTTATTTTTTTGGCAGAGTCACATGACTGATCAACCGGTGGGGAAGACGAGCTGTACAGATGTAACGGGTTATGCAGCTGTGTCAGCGGTACTGTGCGCCGTACTCTACCGGAGCACCGATCCAGCAGAGCACGGATGTCCGGAGCCCGCCTCTTTCTGCTCCGCTTGAGCCACTTCAGAAAAACGGCACGGAGATGCAGGCGAAGCCGCCCGCCCCCCAGGTCACAGGCACACGCTACGTTCCCAGCATTTCGCAATCAGCAGCCACAACCCTGTGACGGATTTCCCCGGGGTCTGTCATGCAACTATACACCCCCACCGCCTCCACCTGTCTTTCTGTGGTTCACTCCCACATTCATGTGTGTCTCAGAACAGAAGTATTTACACACATATTTATATTAAAACACATCTGACTGATGGGACCGAATGCACAAAAAGAAAATAAATAAAAACACATACACTTGCATAGATTTTCACGTTAGCTGTGACTCCTGGGTTTTCATAGATATACAGAGACCGGAAGGCATGTGTGACAGTGTGATTTCTCAGAGGAGAAACTGGCTGTCATTCTCCACGGCATGTTTGGTGTCAGCAAGTCTCAGGCAGACTCACAGACTGAGGACTGCGGGTCTGTATGGCTAATTTTAGCTGGAGCCAGATAAACACTCTCTTGTACTAATCCTTTTGCCTCAAATGTATAGGACTTTCGTCCATATTCACCTGAACTGTGTCATATTTAATCTAATTAACCGGGCAGCCCGCAGTAAAGAGGCATATCCTCAGATTTACACAAACCATTAAAAACCACACTCCAGTAGCAGAGAACGAGTTTCCAGTTCAGGCACATATTTCAGGCCAAATCATAAAGTGAGATTGAGATCAGTCATGCATTCTCTTCCAAGTAACGAGCAAATATACCATTAAAACGCGCAGTGTTGTCGGCTACTTCGGGACTATAGCCGGTTGTTTAAAAAGCGGCGCAAAAGCGGCAGCATCCTGGCTCACCCGCCTTGCAGGAAATGGCTGGCACTGCTGCCCACCGCAAACCAAGACGCATTCCTGCATTACCAATAAGTTGTAAATTTGGAGTTTCACACACGGCAACCGAAAACCCCACAGTAAGAGATATAGCAGATCCGGCTTTTTAACAGTCCTCCTTTAGAGCCTAAAATACCGACATGAAATAAATGCAACCAGTGCGCTTTCAAAAACCACAAAACAAAAAAATTATCATATACATTTCTAACTTCAGATACTGAAATACTCGCTGTCCATGCGTTAGTATCAATGTAAATGCAGGGTTTTCTAAATGCATGACAGCCTTCCTTTGTTTTCGATCATTTACCGATATATATTCTTTACCGATCCGATGCGCTCGGTGCAGTAGACGAGCATTACTTACTAATAAACATAGTACAATTGACAATTATAAATAAAAAGCTAGGTGTTAAACACGGACCATAATATTCTAGTGATATATTTAAATATACAAGCCATCGCTTTCACCTTTGGGGTCTTCAGGAATGTAGTCGGTCTTGTCCTAGTGAGAGGTTGATCTCGTTCAGTGCAGCCGCTCCGGTAACGTCCGTGTGGCACAGTCGCCGATGCCAACCATTAGACGATGAGTTTCATTGCCAGAGTTTGTTCACATGCCAAGAGGTTTCAGAAAACCGGCGTCGGAGCGGAGAGTGGGGCGTTTTTTAGAAAGCGAGCTCATCAAAAGTCGAAATCTCCGGCGCGTAAATGATTCTCGGGACAAGATTATATCTCATGCAGAGGGCAATACATATATACATATATATATATATACATATGTATATATAGAAGAGAAAGGAGAGCGGCGATGTTCACGTCCCGAGCAGCAAAGCGCTACTGAACAAAAGGGACCTGGCGAGCAGGCTGCTCTCTGCAGAGCCCCTCTATTCTAATGGGGGGAGACGGCGGAGGAGCTGTGAAATAGGGTAGGTGCAGCCGGGGGAGGGCAAAGGCAGCCCCGATTGTCTCCTTAGTCGCCCTATTTCTTAAATCGACCTTCAGGTGTAATTAATTAATCATAAAATTGCAAACACGTCATTTAAGTAATGGGGGGGGGGACATCGCATTTAAGTAATTTTGAAACAACTTCGAGGTTATGGATATGGGCCTACAGGGAATATTACATGACGTAAACGCATCGAGAAGTAACAAATTGTGAAATCAGTAAGGGGACAATTGTTTTTCTGTAAAACTTAAGCTACATTAACTTTGACATATTGGGGAAAAATAAAATGAGAGGAAAAAACTATTTATAATTTGCTTCTTGCATTTCCGTGCGTGTATATTGTACAATTCATCTTCATTAAACTAGTCTAATTTGTTAAAATGAAAAGTTTTTAACTCTGGATAGATGCGACTGAATGAAATGTTTATTTTTTTGTAGGTTTTGCTCAATTAGGCAATATGTTATTGTAGGCTTACAAATAGACAGCATTCTGAGTAATAAAACGATTGCAATAGTCGTTAAGGTTGTTCGGTCCGCTAAAACATAACAGCTTTTTAACTTACGTAGGAATCCCGTGTAACATGACAGTTTCTGTAGGCATAATTAATCATGTTACTCCCAAAGTACAGAAAAAGCAAACAAGCTTTTACCAGCGTTTTTAGGGTTGCGTTATAGCATGTTGGTCATCAAAACATGACTCCTTTGTACCTCCAAGTTCTCTTTGTCTGCATCTTTTTGAGACTGGGGAATTTTATTGTATATTTAATAAGTTAGCGCTTGGCATTGTCTCAAAGATGTGACTAATTATGTCTAAGAGATTAATATATTGCGGCTGCCAAGGCGGACGTGTCTTGCTGCGGTTTAAAACAGTCAATAGAGAGGATCCCTCCTGACACACAATCCCTGCCCACACCAACCATAATTACCACCATTGAGATTTTACATCCCGGTGCTGCAGGGCATTAATGTGACTCAATAATTTAATATAATTTCAATCCGTATTACCATTTACTCTGAGTATTACACGAGGTTTGATAGATTTTCTTTAATTTTCGTCATTTCAGAAGACGAGCTCACACATGTCCGGAGTCATATATTTTCACCCCGAACTATACGCAAACGTGACTGATAGCTCATATATGATGCAAAGTTCTACCAGAACTTCGAAATAAAGCTGTCATTTGACGGAGGAGCGTATGAACTCTCCGTGGTGCTGAATGTCATCTTAAACCATCACTGGAGACTGGAGGGTCGTTATTAATATGATTCTACATATTTCAGACAACATAACAATTGTAATACTAAATTAAAACCATGAGATTTTTGCATTTCATATGATATCATCACCCTCCCTCTCCTTTTGACTCTGCAAGACCGCAGAGAGTCAGTATGTGGCTATTTGGAGATTATATTACAATGAGTGGAAGTATAGCAGACCTGCTCCTTTGTTCTCAAGGAATTCATGCAAGAAGCAAGAGAAGGTACTTTACCTGGGTAGACTTGTTTGAATTGTAGTTTCACTATGTTTCTGAGACAGACAACCTCACATGTACTTCAAGGAAGGTGGGACCCGCATCATTTACAGCAGCGTACCACAGTCGTCTAACACACCCCCGAGGCCCCAATAAACAAGCTCGTAAGATCTGCAGCTCTGAACCAAAAACGCATCAGCATCCACAGTGTGGGACTCAGATCAATTCACAGCCAAGCGCTTCAAAGGACAAGCCAGCTTGATATGGAATGGGGGGGCAATGCAAACGTCCTCTTGATGTATCTCCAGGTAAACAATTCGCACCAATCTACAATCACAAGCCACATGCATCATCAGCCCATTACAGCTTTAGCTGGTACCGAAGCAGGAAGATTTTTAATTGATCTCAAGGACGTGTAGAGGAAACCTGTGACCACTGCTTAGCCATCATAGTTTTTGATTTAATATCGCACGCGCCACATGCTGAAAGAATGACAATCAGTCCTCAAGAAGAATACCTTTTATTTCAGTGCTGTGTCTATGGATGGTGTTTAAAGAATGAAAAGAATTTGTTCTCACAATTTTGGTTAAGAATTGCCAGTCAGGTGGCATTATATGAAGAGAATCGCCATTTTAAAATGAAGTCATATTACCTTATTTTTGTGCCACATACCTCCAAGTCGGGCTGTTTTTAGTGAGCTCCAGGGCATAGTGAGCAAAGTCATTGTGGGGCCCTACTTATAACCCGAAATGCTGCTGCAACAAACAGGACAAACATTTGGTGCCCCTTACAATTCCCAGGTTAGCCCATGGATAAATCCGACCTTGCCTCCCAGGGCAGCAATTAAATCTTTCACCTGATCTATATGTGATGTTTGTACGGTCCTGTGTTTTCCTCTGGGTACTCCGAGCACATCCTGACATCCAAAGACATGCAGGCAGCTGGCTTTGTGACTCTAAATTGCTCATAGTATGTCCTGGAATAGACTGGTATACCATCCAGTGCATCCCCCGCCTTGTGCCCTGAGATAGACTGGTATCCCATCCAGTGTGTCCCCCGCCTTGTGCCCTGAGATAGACTGGTATCCCATCCAGTGCGTCCCCCGCCTTGTGCCCTGAGATAGACTGGTATCCCATCCAGTGCGTCCCCCGCCTTGTGCCCTGAGATAGACTGGTATCCCATCCAGTGCGTCCCCCGCCTTGTGCCCTGAGATAGACTGGTATCCCATCCAGTGCGTCCCCCGCCTTGTGCCCTGAGATAGACTGG
>JAODKF010025955.1:0-19235 GCA_026779585.1 Mormyrus proboscirostris
ATCAATCATTGCGTTCTCAGACCCAAAAGGCCAGAAAAATATAGCCTTCTACTCTGACCTTTATGAATTAATTAAAATACAACAAACAAACACGCATTCTTTCAATTGTCAAAACAAATCAGGACATAAGGTGGATATTTGAAAACTGGAAGAATGTGCGCAAATTTACTTTCTCAATTTAAAAATATAAAAATATATAATTTTAATATATAATTTTAATTATAAATGTTAAAGCATAAATGCGTTAATGAAAGGTGAAGAAAAGCCCTTAAGTTAACAGGCTGCAGAGGTGTTAATATATAAAATACCAAATAGGAGTGTGGCAGTTTACCTTTTGTCCTACATAACCAATATTCACCCTACTGTATGTTTACATCACAATACCAAGTGACAGCCAATGAGAAAGTGTAACCCATCATCAGCAAAAGAGGACATAACTGTATTTAAAGTCATACAAGTGGTGAAAAACTATACTAGAAACCTCCAGAGATAGAGACTCCCTTGAATTATACCATGTGGACACCACATTCCATGAGTGGTTAAACAATGTATCAGACAGACCTAAGGTTGCTTAGCACGACACTATTCATGAATGTTTGGTTTTAGAACATTTTGCAGTAAATACTGTAAAAGCCCAATGACTTCTGCTCCAACAAATAATTTCTCAGCGGGACCAATCCAGTGCATTTTGGTTTTGCAGCAAACATGAAACTGAAAATATTTCTGCATTGCATCAGTCCTCGGTCGTTCACTTTTTCACACTATATCACCACCACAGTGGGCAAGCTGGTCCCAGTTCCCAACTGTGATAGAAAAAATAAACACAGCCTGGTTCTTCACTGCGTCTTGCCGTGAAAGTGTAAATACAAAAACAACTAGTATTCAAGACTTTGTGACGCTTCCCTGCCAGTTATTGACAGATTAAAGAGGCTCAAACTACACAGAATGTCAAGGAGTGGCCCAGACATGTTTCCATAAGGCTCTAGGAAACCCAAATAAAGACACATGATTGTTGAGTACATCACTGACGGGTTCATCAGCCGCTTTCCTCCTTGGCTCAGAACCCACAAACCAAATCCCTTAACCAGTCCACCGCCAGCTGCAACCGGGGGAAATTTTAACCACTGCACCATCTGTAGCTTTATATAGGCACATAGTAACACAAACCTCTAATGTTGTTTTAAGTCATGTCCCCAAACCAGTTTCACCACCTGTGGCTATTAATGAATTGCAATTAGGCAGTTCGTGCTAATTATGTTAGGTGTTAGTAACAGAGCAAAGCTCCTTTGCATGCAAGGGGTGCAGAAGCCATGGAAGATCGACTAAACCTGTACCTGCTTTAATTCAAATGTATAAACATCCTGTGAAGGCCTCAAACATGATAGATGATGGATAAACCGAAAAGCTTGGTGTATAATGAGGAAGGAGGTAACTGGCCCATCATCTGAACTTATTTTGCATGATTAGGTAATTGCAGGGTGGGGCTTTGGCTGGCATGTCCAGCCTTCAGATCACGACAGGAGCCGACACGTTTAGAGGGCTGCAAATTGAGAACTGGCAGCAACGGCGCAACGGCTGACTACGCCAAAATCGACACTAATGGAAAAGACGTAGTACCACCCAGAAAGTCTTTTCTAAGGGTAAGGTTTGACCTATTTAGGTTTACAAAGCCAAGCAGCTGCGACATACAGCTGCAACAGACCACCTCTTTCTTACCCCAGTGAAAGTCAGTGGCCATGAGCTCTGGTTACCATACTAGGTCTGGTACTACAATGACTGTTCATGCCAAATGAAACGCCGCTGCCATCAGAGGGAAGCAGGGACATCATCCTGGATTCATAAGACTGGCAATTAATTAGATTTTTTAAATAAGAAAACTACTAACATTGTACATAACAAGCAGGCAAGTCTTAGGGTTTAGTTTCTTAAGCTCTTTAAAGAACTAGGTTAGGGTCACAAGAAATTTGAGTCTCGATTATGTATTTAACTCTTTCCAGAGTATAAACTAGGAATCATTGTTAGTCTGGAGCTATGATGGATGGTATGTATCCAGATAACAGTCTACAATACTGTCTCTGCAGATCGCATACTGCCAATGTGACCAAAGCTCTGCTGCGATCTCCCATCGACTCCAATATGATAATGACTGCTGACTAGGACACGAAAGAAAAGTCTTCTTAACTATTGCTGTCCTCTATGAAGCCATATTAAAGCCCTGATCTACAGCGCGGACTGTCCTGACCGGGCAGAACCAGAAATAGCGAGAAACCGCTTAATGACATGGCACCCTGGTCAACTTGACTGACAGGGCAATAAAAACTTAAGCTATCAGGAATCCCCAGAGAGCTGTACAGTCAATATTTTAACAGTCCAGACAAAAATATTATAAAATATGGGTGAGATCTGATAATATTAAATATATTGTTAAGGAAATGTCACTGGAGGAAAGCCGGCTAAGTGACTTGGGGGACTAAAAATGAGGCTGTAAAAATACCGATCAGCTCTGCGCAGCAGAAATGACAGTACAGTTTATAGCCCATGTCGATTTGGGGAAAATGCATTTATACACGTTAAAAGAAATTAAATTAAACCAAAAGGCCACTTCAGCAGGAAGTAGGTAACACTACGCAAATCATCTGCCCCTGGAAACCAGTTAATATTAAACGTGAAATTACGCCAGAACAAGGCGCGTAAGTCATAAATTATGCGAACTAGTATACCGATATTAGGTTAAACAGAGAAACGGGGCTACAGTATAATGGTTTGCGGCTGACAGTGGCTAACAAAGCCGCAGTAACAGTAAAGCTTATCAAAACGCTCATACATGGTCTCGTACGTAATACTAGCTGAAGCAGCGCCATTGTTTTCTAACCAAGTTAGTCAAATTACATCCAATTGACAAACTGAATAGTAATTTTCCTAGCGTGATTAAATATAATGAAGGCACATTTGTCCTAGTGAGCAACACAAGGGTAGTGTCTTTACCAGCAGCGTTATAAAGCATGCAGTCCAAAAACCACTCACACCAACAGACAAAAACCCAGTTTCGCATTTGATGAACATGAACATTTTGTAAGAGCGAGATTTAAACCCGTGATTCTGTGTCAATGGCATTAAGGGCAAGTCAGCTCATAGTGCGAATTATTATTATTATTGTTATTATTATTATTAATAATAATGATGATGCTAATAATAATAATGGTAGTAATTATTATTAATTATATTAATAATCATTGTCATTATTCTTATTAATAATAATAATAATAATAATAATAATAATAGTAGTAGTAAGAATCATCATCATCATAGTTATCATGTTTGTTTCTTGTTAATTGTCCACTGAAGTTTGTGAACACTCACTTAAGAAAGTATCTCTGACCAGAAGACGTAAAAGCCATCTCCCATCCCGGTGGCAGAGGCAGCTCGCCCGTGACATCGATAGACTGGTGCCGGGGGTGGCACACCGGGCTGTTGCTGGTACTGGATCCGGTTCCGATCTGCAATGAGGCAGGAGAGGAGTACGAGCGGACGTGTTGCGCCGTGAGCCGGGCCGGGTGGCTCCCCGAGTCGGTGCTGGACTGGCGTGAGTGCGACCCGGAGTCCGGCTCCTTGAAGAAAGACTCAGGAAGGACTTTTTTCCTCCAGGAACTCGGCTGTGGGTTCATAACGGAGTTAAAAAGAGCCTCCAGATCTGTGTCAAGGTCTTTTGCAACACGGATAACCTGTTGTCCGGGAAAAGGTTGCAGATGATTGTTACTCATTTTCTTAGAAGGAAAAATACTTGACAACTTGTAAAATGATAGTTAAAATAACGACAATTCAAAAGAAAAAGTCTACCCTAATGACTTCCCAATACAAGTCGAGTTTTTTTCTGGTTTTAAAATAGCCTTATGTGCGTTTTTGGAAGACCAAAAAAAAAAAAAAATTAATCGTTTTCCCTACATGGGAAAAGTTTTCATGAACTTTTCCTTTCCGCGGTGCGCGTCGTACTAATCTGTCTGCCGTCCTAAAGTTTGTAAACTCAACTTTGCAAGTGATCTGTGTCCGCCATCTCTTATAAATTATTCATGAGGCACGAAAGTAGAGGCACGGCTGACTTTCCTACGGCAGGAGCACAGATTTACTGTGGTTTTTTTTTCCAAGAAAATAAAAACGATACATATAAGGTGGGAAAACGAATTATATCGTATTCGGTTAGAGTACAAATAATATAGTGGTATAACAGTATTGTATTACAAAATGTTAGTGTTTTGAGATGTGCCTTCGTCTCATTCAAAACTTAAAAATTCATTCAATGATATAACATGAACATATTAAGTGTTTTGTATTTTTAAAATGCGCTCCTACAGTCCTGCGAATGCTTTACAGGTTTACAGGTTGACCGTCTCCTACGCATGGGACTCTGTTTCATAACAGCAAAATAATCTGAAAGTAAAGTTTATTTGATGGCTGATAGCATGTTACCTTCACATAAATCCCAAAAAATGAAATCGTGCCGGAAAACTATATACAAGGAAAGGTATGCTATATACTTTAATCTATATGAAGCCTGTATGAAAGCTTGAGGTTCTGCATTTTATACTGATAAATATAAGAATGCCCCTGGGATTTAAACACACACTTTATTCGCCTTACTTGGTACTTGCTGTTTAGCGAGGCAGAATGTGTGTTAAAGGGAATAATTATTAAAGGCGATCCCTTTGTTTGATGGCAGCAGCCATTCTAAGATTTGACGCTTAGGAGGGGGCTCAGCCCCCTGAAGACATGCGGGACGTCACCCCGTCAACTAGAGGAGGGGGATCCCCAGGAAGTTTGGGGATACTACATGCATACGAAGGTCTGGGACAAGTCGCTAAATGATTTTAGAAAAACTAGTTTTTAGGGGGGGGCTGAAACAAAAAATAGTTTGCCGAAGCCCCCCTAAATAGTGTCTAGAACCGCCTATGTTTGATGGATTTATCGTCTGAATTAGCGTAAACCTGACATTAGCCAAGTTAGCAAGAAACAAACACCAGGACAAAGGTCATAGGTACAACCAGTTACCTTCTTTACATTGTCTTTTTTCCCGATCAGTTCAAACAAATAAGCAGATACCAGATAATTTAAACTTTGCTCCCAATTAAGTACATTACCTACATAATTGAAAAACATTCTAAAGTAAACGAATGTCCTTTCCGGATTGGATTAATATTTATAGTTGTGGACAGACTAAACGTGTATGCCTTGCCACCAAGAATATACGAAGAGTGGACTTATTGACCATAATTTTATAAGGTCATATGTCGGGGGATAATTTGGTAGATTATTCCACCTTTGATAAGCACTTCAGTTTCAATTAGTAGAGGACAGCTGTAGAATAGTAGTAGAATGGATGGGTAACGTAATAATAATTTAAGTAGCTTCATGGACTAAGAGTTTACTCCTGGGGACAGTCATCGTATATGCATGGCCAGGACAGATCGAGTGATTCTCTTAATCGGGAAATGCATCATCAAGAACACTTATATCCGCCATATTACTCGTTTGCGTGCTCTCTCTTACATTGCTTGTATACTTCTTTCTAGACACAAGCCATTGCGGTGACATATACTTTTTATGTAAATCACACATTTCTGGACATCATGAAACCGATATAAAATTAGATTTTTTTATTAAGGCAAATATATTAATAAATCATAATAAATCATATCATTTTAAACTGTAAAAAAAGAAACTATAATCATACTGCCCCCTTGTGGCCATCGTATAGAAGATTAGTAAACAGGATCCAGTGAAGTTGGTACAATTGAGTTAATACTGTAGTAGTATTCACGGCACATTGGTATCAAAGGTTGTACAGTGGATTAAAATTGCGTTATTTTTCTTTCTACATAGATTACCAGGTAGAGAAGGGATCGTGTTCACTTATTTTTTTTACCATTTGGCCCGAGGCTGTTCTCACCCGCAATAACTGTAATATAAGTTATTATGATACACAAAAAACAGCAGAGCTGATGGGTGCATGCATGTTCACTACCTATCCATAAGCAGGATTTGACCTACAATGCCTCCAAAATGTAAGGATATGTGGATGGGACCATAAAATCACACCAGGAAATTACATTTTTAAAAATCAGTCAGCCAAAAATTTCATTGTGGAAAATCTATAGCCAGAATACCATCCTAAGGTGAACTGATCTGGAGTTCCAAACACATTACACTAAACTTGTTAAATATACACCTGTATGTACACATTTGTCAGTCTCTTTCATGGAGAAAATGTGATATGCAAAAAGCATCAGATTTCACCTCATTTTAAGATTAGTACAGACATTTGTTACAAAACAGCATGGTTATATTTATCAGGTCAGAGAATTACTCTGCAATGCATGTAAGAGATTTACAAAATGTCAGAAGTTTCCCTTCAGCATTTTTCCATTGCATCCCTCAAATGTGATAATTCTTTTAGATTTTGTATAAAAGCCACACAAATCCATGCAACTTAAAGGCCTGAGGTTTGAAACTTACCCTCAGACTGGTATTCAGAATTACCCGCTCTCATAACCCTAACCCTAATAGGACAAAGGAACCCCTGCATTACATATAAAGCAAGTTTTTCTATATATTCTCTAAAGGTCTGATATTCCAGCCCTGTGATATAAATGCTGTTTATATTTTTCTAAGGACAGCTGGCCGGTAAAATAAGAGCTAAAATGATCTATTCCAGTAAGGTGATTACAATTACGTTTATTCAAAATTTATCAGATACATACAGACCATACAAAGCACAGCTTACAAACATACAGAGCTCACAGTAAGTCTTGGTACACTTGCTTAATTCAGTAAAAATATTGCAATTTTATTGGTTTTGTAACAAAAATCATTACGTTACTCATTTACAAAAAATTATACATCACATTCAAAACAACCAGTAGTTTAAAGTGAAACATCCAAGTAGTAATACATTGAAACCCAAATTATAGTCCTAAAGTTCACTGACAAGCATTCATTGGCTGCTTTTTAATTAGTGATATCTGCAGAATAACATACACCAGCAAACATTACTGCTCAGCATTGCTTTGTGAGCCATCAGGGAGCAGATGAGTACAGTTGCAGTTAATAGCAAAATGGCAAAAACAGAACTGAATGATTCAGTCAAGAAATTAAGACACTTAAAATGTCTATTGGAAAGATATGTGGAGATATGTTAAACATTGCTTGTCAACAGACTTATGAAACTAATAAATTTGCTACATTTTTACAGAATTAAGTGTCCCAAGACTTTCTGTGAGCGCTGTGTCAAATGCTCCTCCAATATAATGGTGTTGAAGACAGTAGCATGTTGTATTAATCTGAGCTCTCGTTGAGAATGTACTAACTTTAGAGAGGGCGACTCAGCAGGTTGCACTATTGCCTCACAGCTTCAGAAATGGGCCTTTAAATCCCACCTCTGCTCTGTATGTGTGCAGTTGCACGTTCTCCACGTGTCTTGAGGTATTCCTCCCAAAGTCCCAAGACACAAGTTAGGCCACTGACTCCCAACCCAGTCCTTAAGGACCCCCAGACAGCCCATGTTTTTGCTCCTACTTGGAGCTGGGAGGGAGCGAAAACATGGAATGTCTGGGGTCCTCAAGGACGGGGCTGGGGAATACAGAGTTAGGCTAACTGGCATCTATATATCCTGGACGTAGCTCAGCCTTGTGCCCTGTGCCATCTGGAACAGGTTTCAGCCCCCCCCCCTACAATGAATCGATCTGATATCTGAAATAAAAGATCACACAAACAGGGCATGGTTCAGCTGTCTTAGTGTACAAGTTCTTCAAAGCGCACACATACTGTTGGTGTTGATTTTAACTAATTAAAGTGATGTCATTGGGAGCATGGATACTGTCATGGAGTCTGCCATGTGCAATGTACTATGTGAAATATTTACAGTCTTACATTACATTTTACAGGCCACAGTAGCTAGAGGTAATAGTGCCCCCTCCTGTCCCTGATACAGGGTGTGGTAGCTTTGTCCGGTCCCTGAGGCCCCCTGAGGCCCCCGGCAGGCACTATTTGATGTTGCGCAGGATCCTGCGACAGTGGTTGGTCTTCACTTCGGCCAGCGCCCGCTCCAGCTCCTGGATAAGGTGCAGCAGCGTGGCTGGGTCGGTCTGCAACAGGTGGGTACGCCTGGTCCCATTGTCATCCAGCTGCAGCTTCAGGTTCAGCACAGGTTTCACTTGCTGCCGCAGTGCCCTGCTGGCCAGCTGAGCAGGGACACATAGCGGCAATTAGTCAAGAGCTCTCATTGAACCGGCTAGACCCACAATAGTTGCAAATGCACTTAAAGGAATTTCAAGTGTTGCTCACATGCCAAAAAACTAGAAATGATCATGGATTAATTCCATGTACTAAAGAATTGGGTAGTACATATTAGCGATGGCCAAATGAACCACTTTCTGTGTTTCCTGACCCGACTGGATGGTGATTTTTTTTTTTTGGAACAAAAAAGGGGCTCGAAGCATGCCCACAAAGAGTGCCATCTAGTCGGGTCAAAAACATTGCAAATGGTTGATGAAGCTTCATTTACTTTCAGTGTACTGAAATTTATTGGGATCAGGTACTGCTGGATCACAATAAGGCTCTAACAGGCCCTGTAAACCTGTCTCTTTGGTCAGCCTTCTAAAGCACAATGACAGAATCCTGCTATGGAGATGAATAGGCAAAACCTCTCTATAAGGGTATGAAGTTTTTAGAAATCGAATTCCTGCCTCGAAAGTGGAATGTAATGCGTGTACCTGCACATCCAGCCTCCACTCCAGGTTATGGTAGTGAGGCATCGAAGGGGCCAGCTCGCTCAGGATGAGGCGGATTTCCTTCCTGTTTTCTAGGTACAGCTGCAAGAGCAGTTTGTTCAGCTCTTCAGAGAATCCCAGTACCAGAACAGAGTCCTGGAAATCTACTTCAGAGATCTGAGGCACACAAATACTGTAGTTAGTACAGCTGTACCAGCTCTCACAGAATAATAATCATTTCCTTTAAACTTTCTGCCTCACTAAACAGAAATGCATATGGTCACCATTCTCGCATCAGGAACAATGGGCATGGTATATAGGCAAACATACATAAGTGTATACAGTTATGCTACTAAGCACACCTCAGATAGCCCACGGATGTTCTTACCATGAGTTTAGAGCTTTCTGAAAGAAGGTACACAAGTCCCTCCACTCCATGCTGCACGATTTCAGCAGTCACATTTAACTTTCCTATAAGAATGAGACATGTTTGCTCAGGCATAATTATAGGTTTACAATAGGGGGGGGGGGTCTGCGTGACAAGAATATGGTACAGGAATAATTTAATACATAAGGAGGCACTGGATGACTTACTTGCTGCCCCTTCGTAAATTTTAGGATTTGATCCTTTCCTGAGGAATTCCACGGCGATCCGTCCAAACTCCCCAACAACTGCAGGCACAAGGAGAATTAAATTGGCCTTTTACAGGAAAGCCCACTATGGTCAGCTGGTTGGCGTGAGATTTTCAATTCGAGACAAGTCCGCACACACATAAACATGGTTTTATTACCCTGTAAATATCCTGCAGGTTTGCAAACTACTCAACGCTTTTGATGTATGTAATTTTAGGTTTATAACAGAATAATGTAAGTTTGCCGTAAGATTTCTTGCGTGAGTCTGAACGCGTGTCAGACCTGCTTTAACATGATCCCAAACCGATAGCTGGTTAACTTACAGCTGTAATAAACGATGTATCAAGATACAAAACTAGTTAGCGAATATCTCAGCTAAAAAATGATCTCGCTTGACAACTGATGATCAAGCCACAAGTTAGATTCTTTCAAGTTAGTTACTTCACCTGCAGAGTCCACTTCTGGCAGGAACCCTAAATGTTCCTTGTGCTCGTCGCTTAATACTAGCAACATTTTATTTGATTTCTTATAACTGGAGTACCTAAACACAAAAAAAACTATATCAGATTAGCTAGCTAGCTAGCTTCATCAATCCGGCCGCTTGTCACATGACCGTGCCGTTTCCTAAAGTTTCCGGCTGGAGCAGAATGCCGGACACTGTGGTTCCGCTTGTTTCGAGCCACGATAAGTTTCTAAAAGACTTAACATTTTGAAAGATCACACTTCATCATCAGGGTTGCTAACTCTGGTCAGCTGGATGGAATGAGATTTTCAATTCGAGATAAGTCTGCACACATGCGCACTCATTTACATGTATGTAACAGTTTTATTACCTTGTAAATAGTCTGTAGGGTTTGCAAACTACCCCAGCGCTTTTGATGTAGCTAAGTTTAGGTTTATAATGGTATAACGATTTGTTGTAAGAGTGCATGAGTGTCACACCAGATGTGTGACAGTTGGCGACCCTGCATCATGAATGTGTAAATAAGGTCAGTATACTGGGCTGTGAAGCGTTTAAGACGCTATAATGACGACTTCGCATAACATGTCACCACCCAAATGACTTCCATGACATTCATCTTAGGAGTTGCTTGGAAATCAGACAAATTTTACACTTTGTATCTTTTAAAGTCATTCACAACAATGTATAAACGTATTCTGTGGCAGAGACATTAGGTATCAAAAAGTACTTCATTACAAAAGAGAACAGACACCGAGTTACAGATTTTATTATGAAGTTTATTTTTCATGTTATATAACAACATTCTTTTAGGAACCTTTCTTGCAAATCTACTAACATTGTACTACATTTGGTTTGTGGTGTTCTATGCTAATAATGTCAGCAGAACCATGTTGTCATAAACTTTACATTGTAAGCCCTATTCTTGCAATTAATTTTCACCTTAAAGGGAGTAAGAATTGTATAATATCTGGTGGTTTGGTGTCTCAGTGGTGAAAGAGTTTCCAGATACATCCAGGGGTTGGGGGGGAGTAGCTAGACAATCTGGGCCACCTGACAAAATGTCACCTTGGGTCCCACCCGCTTGCGTTATAGAATTTATATATATATTTTACATAGGGATCCATGCCCCTCCGACGCCCCTGCCTCCTGGTACTCTGACTTCCTCCCACAGTACAAAGAACACATGAACTGTCATAATTGATTAATGATGAAAAAGCATGGGATCAGTACATTGCTAACACTTAGTTACTGGCTAATTAATGCATTAAGTAAGCGTGTTCTGCTACATTATTAGTGTCCCCTTTAGTAAAGTGTTACTGATCATAATGGAGGATTAAGTTGTGTTTGCTGGGTCCGAAACGTCAGTTGGAGCATGACAGTGGAGGGCATTGCAGTGGACAGTCTTTACACATGTGCCTTTACAATGTGTTTCCAGTGGTTCTTTTGACCAGTATCCGGGCGATAGCTAGTTGCTGCAGCCAGGACCTCTCTGTGAAGGAACTGCAAAAAGGACAAGACCAGAACAGCCGATTAGCTTGCCACCCAGTACTAATAATCTGTACCACAACTGGCTGCAGAGAAGCATGAAAGGTGCTATTATTAACAGACAGAGTAACTACAATAGATAAGAGCCATTTCATTATAATAGCTTAGATATGGATCTTATTTGTATATACATGGTCTAATATACATGGTCAGTGCATTTCAGGAGGGTAATTAACTATAGACAGAACAGCTTTAAGGACGCTTTCACTGTACCAGGTAGCATACTTTCACTGCAAAATATTTGTTACTGTCCCTTTTCCACTGATGCCCGGCGAAGTATCAGTACTAAAAGTACCAGCCATCTGGGGACATTTTTCAGTACTTTGTTGCTTTGGACTCCAAATGTGTTTATTGTTAATCAGTTTTGCAAATAATGTTGTCGGTATTAATATTACATATCAGCAGCCCTAAATGCTACAGCCATCTTTCAAAATCAGAAGCCTGCAAAATATCCTGCCTCACATTGTGATGATGTCATTCAGCGTCGGCACTAGTTTTTGTGCCAGTGGAAAACCAGCACAAGAAGTGCCAAAAGTACGGCACCTGGTGTGGTGGAAAAGAGTCATAAGAGGGCTCACCTTGCTATTGACAAACAGCGGATGGCATTCTCCTTGAGTGTCCGATTGCTAGGCAAAGTGCAATTTGATTGATGTTGGGGGTGTGTGTCACAGGAAATAGGAGCTTTAGTCGTCCAAGTCTTCCTGCATTGATCTCCACTTCCATCGAAATAGCTGTTATTCCCCCCAGGACCCCTGTTGGGTCTGCTACTGTTTGCCATCTCAGGAAGCAGCTGAGGCAACCGCACTGGTGCATCCTGGGAATCCAGGCCAGCAGGGTGATCAGAGGGTACAGCTAGATCTTTGCTTGTGGCCAGATCTGGGTGAGCAGCATGTCTAACGGCACCTTCCTTAAACACCTTGTTTCTGGCCTTGGAGGTCATCATTGGCTTGGTGAAACCATCGACAAAGACAGTGCTTCCAACCGTGGTTCTAAACGACACTCCGAATGCCAGGCCCTGGGAGGAGGAGGCCGCCTTCTGTGCTTTTTGGGCCCAGTGCTTTATCTGGACATAAATCCACATGGGGAAGGTGAAACCCTGGAAACAAGCGACTGACCACCACTTGGAGACGAGGTGGCACACGCACTCCCTGTGCCGCTGTCGGATGGCTATCTGCAAGGGGGTACGACCATCCGGATCCAGGCAGTCCAGGCTAAGAATGTTACTACTGATGAAGACTTTGAGGATGAGCAGTTGGCCAGCCTCAGCGGCGGCATGGATGGGGCACTTGTTGATTTCTGGGTGGTCTGCCTCCCAGCACCACTCACGGTAGGGGTGAGCCCCCACTGGCTCGTTTGCCCGCACCCCTCTTCGCAGCAGCCAGACCGCCAGATCCAAGTGTCCAAAAAAAGCAGCCATATATAGAGCCACTCGCTGCTGAAACCTGTGACAGAGTAGACTTGTTTTCACCCCATAGCCACTCCCCTGTGTTCTTATTGGTTGTGTTCAGACTGCATCATCATTAAACTGATATTTCATTTGCAAGCCATTCGATGGTGAGCCTCGACTCTTACTGTGTACATTCATGCAGATTTTAAGCTCAATTAGGTGATGAGAATGTGGGTCTGACCTGCGCTGTGTGAAATGCTTAAGCTGATTGTATCTGAAACCTTAGAATGGGCGTGTCCTCAGAAAGGTAATGCTGGACTGTGTGCTTGTCCCCAAGGCAACAGCCTTTCAGGAGCTCCACCCACCCGTCCCAGACATCAAGGTGAAGAGTGGCTCCTGGAACAATGGATTATAATCATCACCACTGGGCCATTTAGGCATTCTGCTTTCTATAATCCGTTAAGAATGCATGACTAATCATATTGGGTGTAATGGGTTATTTGTCCAATGTGATGTTAGGCATCACAATATCTGAGCTAGCAAATAATTTGGACTGCTACAAGGCAGTAATGTTAAGATTAATATTAATATATAACGAAGCATGTTTAACCTTTCTAGAACACTCCATCAAAGTACTGCTTTGTGTTTCAGACTTGAGCCAGTCACATGAAGCAGATCATACTCATCATTTGTAGCTGTTACCCATTTTAATGTAGCTGTTTAGCGAGTTGCAGTTATAGAGCTCCAGGCCTGTCGGAGTGGTCAGCCTGAAGGAGCTGACTGGGAGGCCACTCCGAAGAGACACCAGGGATTTCAGCCTGGAGACGGAGGCGCCCAGGTGGAGGATGTTTCCTATCAGAGGCAAAGTCTCCTTCGTCACAGAGCAGAAGACATAGAGGATCGGACGGCTCTCCTCCTGAAACACAGAGAGATACCGCCTGTTAGTGAAGCCCTGCTTCACTGTTACTCACTGTTTACAAAATGAGCTCACCCAAAAGCACCATAACCTGAGCTGGTCTTTCCCTTCTAAATGCGCCATTCAGATTCATACGGCTTCTGCGAATTTTACTTACCCAAAAATGTTCTGAGAGTAGAACAAAAAATGATTGGTTCAGAGGGATCACCAATCAGATTGTAGAGGAGGTGGATCCAAGACATCTGATCGGTTGGTTCAGCCTCCTCTAGCTGCTTGGACCCTCTTCCTTTACAATCGCTGCCATTGGTTCCATATGTGTGGAGTTTGCAAGTTCTCCCTCTGTCATTACCCATAGGTGTGAGTGGTGTGTGATTCTGTCAGGTGATTGGTTTGTGCCGCATCCTGTGTTGTTCCCTGCCTTGCCCTCATAACCACCGTGATAACCGTTGGTACGAGTTTTACTATGTCAGCTTTTATTAGAATGTCATGATTGTATTTAAATGTCCATCTCATACAGTCATTGCAGTCTGCAATATACTGGGTAAATCCACTATGAGGTTTTGAATACAGAGAGACTCTGTGTGACAGAGAATGCATGTGAACATACCTTTGTTAACTTTAAGAGTGATATGTGTGAAAAAACTTCACAGCACCCAGACCTGGAAGGACAGTTTGCTTTGTCTATCTCCAGTGACAAGAAATGCAGTAAAATTCCTGCAGGGTAAAGTGACTGTTTACATTACAAATCACATTCCATTCTCAGCCCCTGGCCAATGATAACATACAGTTATCTTTATTTTAGTAACGTGGGACTCTAATGTTTAAACACACGTAATTAGAATAGAGTGTCTTAGCTGGGAACAAAACACAAGTTGAGAATGTTTCTTGGGGCAGTAATTAGAGGACCTTTCTGTCATACAAATACCTGAGTGTGCTTCTTACAGTGCAAGACTGTGTTATTACCATTACAGCAGGCAACAATTCTAATAGTATAGTCTGCCTAAAATTTCAAATGATATTTACAGTTTATTGTTCATTAGATAAACATACCATGCGGTCCAATTAGCCAAATTATGGGGAAAATAAACATTGATTTTATTTCAAAATGTTTGAGTTTTTGGGGTAATACATTTTTGTAACAATGACATGCAATGAGGTTGATGGACCAGTACCTTCAATAGACAGCTGATGGTGCTTCCGGGGGCGATTCCGACATCAGACAAAGTCCAGCCGTCCTGCAGGACGGCGCCAGCGAACCTCAGCTCCAGGAACCGCCATACCCGTCTGTCATTTAACAGCTGCGCATGAAAATAGTCCTGAACAGGACAAGATTCACACTTCAGAGCCATTCAGTGCTGGCAGACTGAGCGCTGCTTGGACTCCAGTTAGGGGTGGGACACTCGGAAATGTTTTAAAACTAAACTGAAAACAAGCCATACTCAAAAACCATGATCAGCGCAGCGTTATAATATTCCATATGAACATCAGAATCATTTTATTTTTGAAAATCCCTAAAAAGTCCATTTCATTCTTCTTTATTAATTTGATTATTTTATGTTTTTGGAAGAATAAGTCTATTATACTCAAGTATTTATATACTATTTCATGAACAATTATTCAATTAATACTGAAATATGATGGCTGAAATATAATTATACTATTAATATTATTTATATAAAGTAATATTGCATTGACTACTATAAACGCAAAGCCTTAGAGAGAATAATGCTTTAATTAAATATAATCTATGATTGACTTCTATGACTCAAAAGCTATAGTCAGAATAATGTCTAATTATGATCTAAGATTACAAGCTAAAAACGTTGATTAAAATTTATTACATTAACTGGAATTTAGGTATTAGGGTGAAAGTTAGGAGAAATGACTTGCGGATTCTGCTGTATCATGACAACAGTTTGAAAAATAACATCTCACAAAGTATTTAGAAGCTTTGTTACCTTGATTATGGCCTTTATGGTGCCAATTGTCTGGTCTTGGTTGATGTCGAAAGGCTGACGAGATCCCTCAAAGGTGATGAAGATTCTCATGGCTGAACTGCTTTTCATTACCCCGGTTGCCCAGGTAAGAGGATCTACACTGGGTTTCCAAAAGAACACGTCATGGGGAGGACATGGTGAGCAGTTAGAAGACGGGAGGTTGATGTGGTTTCGGGAAGCCTGGGGACAGGGGAACCTCGCAGAGAATGAGAAACGGAAGATGGACTTTCCTGGAAACACATGCAGTGGGGAGCATTTGCTGATGCCTCTCGAAAAGCATGTTAGCTTTGTCTGTCTTCACAATGGTGCCTGGGCTGACTCTGACCCCCCAGGCGTGTTGAGACTTGTTTGTAACAAAGGCATTAGCATGTAATGAATAGAAGGTTTTGAGAACCAAAGAACAAGAAAGTTTTTTTTTATTTATTTACCAGAACACAGATTTTATTTTTTTGATCCAGGGACTAACTGTCTTGGAATGTCACTTCAAAATGGTTTCCTCATCAACATATAGCTATGTCAAACCTGTTATAAAATGAGACTTATTGAGTAATTAACATTATTATCGTTAAGCATGATTTATTGCTACATTAATTTAGCAATTTCAAGGTCAGACAATAACCTGTACTCGAATAATAACAAATAACATAAAGGAAAAAAAAGAATAAAACAGAAAAAAATATATAATAAATATGTAATAAATAAGGAAAAGAAAGTTCTATTGGAAGAGAAAAGAAAAGAAAAAATGAGAAATGGCTCAAATAAAGTGCCTGGTGCATGTGTGAGGAGGGAGTATTAAGTTATAACTGTCCTAGGGGTATTTAGGGGTGTTCAGGGGTACTTAGGGGTATTTAGTAATCTGATGGCTTGAGGGTAGCAGTTCTTTCTGAGCCTCTCAGTAGAAGTGCTTTCCAGACCTCAGCCGGGTGAATTTATGGATGCTCTGCCATTACTCTTCTGAATGACAACCAGAGAAAGAAGGATTTTATGAGAAAGTAAATTACTTATTGGAATATTACAGTAGTCCAAGGGAAATTTTGGGGCCCAAAATGCAATGCTGTTTTGTATATAATCCTAGAGATCCAAGACTCAGTAAAATAAAATAATACAATTATTAAGTACACCTTTTAAAGGTATATTGGCTATAAACAGTGTTTACACACAACATATTGTACTGTTGTTTGCTTTTTCATTTTGTTGGGCTGTTTTTACTACTGTTTACACTTCTGGTCACTTAAACTGCAACAAAAATATCCTAAGAGTGGTAATGATAGTATTTAGGTCAGTGTGCAGCCGCCCCTCTCCAGTGTTTGTCTGCTCTCTCTGTGTTGTGCTGGTTTCCAAAGACATGCAGCTTGGTGAGCAAACTGTCTCTAATTTGACCACACTGTGTGACAATGTGCATGTGTTACCCTGTGATAGACTGACACCTTGTCTAGGGTGTCCCCTGCCTTGTTCCCTATGCCAGTGTTACCCAAACCGGTCCCCTGAGACCCCTAGATGGTTCACATTACCGGGAGTCTGGGGGTCCCCGAGGACTATGGCGCTATATTAGTGCCACATTACTGAGCGTGCAGAAGGACATTCGCGAGCAACGTTTTCGCCCTGTGCGTGCTCAACTCGACCACCGCGCTCTCGCTAGCGGCGTCTCTCGCTCATCTTGGCGCGCACGCTCGCTCAATCTGCCCTACGCGCGCTCAACTCGGCCACCGCGCTCTCGCTTTCAGCGTCTCTCTCGCTCTCACACATCTCTGCTCCGTGCTCGCTCAACTCCTTGTGCGCTCGCTCAATTTGGGCACAGCGTTACAAAAGTACCACAAAACCTGCCAATCGCAGATTAGGATGAAGTGATTCTGATTGGCTGTTTCCTCTCCAATTGGTAAAGATGAAAACTGTCAACATAAAATTGATCAAATTAAATCAGTTTTTTTCATTTAAAGGTTTTCTGTTAATATTTTTATTATTGTATTCTATTACAGAACTGCCTACTTCGTGTAGTGTATTGTAGTGCAATTATCATTTTTACGATATTTCCACAGTCCTTAAACCATCGGTTGATATTTAGCCAGTTTGACTCATCTTCTATTATCTTTGGGTAGCTCAGCGTTTGGCAATGTCCTGGGAATTTGAACAGCAACACGAAAATAGCGCACCACGGCCAATTAATTACAAGCTTCCACTTCACCTTGTTATCTCAGTTGTGTGGTTTATTCTGTGACTAGCAGCCACAGTGTGTAACTATTGGTCCCTCTTCTTTTTTAATTTGAGCTCTGTCTTCTTCCACTAGGACATATTGAGACAATTTATAGAGACTTAAAAACAAACTACAATCTGCTCTAAGACAGCAGCTATTAAATTTGGATTATGTAGAGTTCCTGACTCCCCATGAGCTTATACTGTTTGAATCATTCTCTAAGCAGTTAGGAGGTATATCAGAGATTACAGAAGCACTCCAACATCTCCATCATCTCGTCCAGTGTAAAATTAATGACAGCTCTATGCCCACAGCGGAACTGGAAACAGAAGTTGGTCCAGGTTCTGGCCACCCTAAAATTGTAATATAGAGAGAAAAACTGAAAAATCTGTTGGACACACATCTTTCAGTTGCATGCATTGCTAAATGCCTTGGTGTTTCAAGAAGGACAATATTCCTTGATAATTTATTAAAGCGTCCTCAGACAAAAATTATTTTATATAACTTTATATTTCTGTTGGAGTTACTGATATGAGGAATATTACAAATAAATATATTACAGGATGTGAAAAACAATGCCAGAAATATTGTCAATGGTAATAATCCGGGAGCATTTATTCACACTGCATGTACAGTAAATATATTAATGGACAATGTGTAATACTGATAACACTTTATGACAATATAAATATTTTTTCATAAAAGTGAAACTAGAAATAATCTGCAGAGAAGTGAAGAAAAACTTTATAGCCATGTTCAAAGAACTGAAATATTGAGTGGGATTAACCATATTTAATTTCACATGTTCTTATATATAGGCATAATATTCAGCATCCCCTTTGAAAGAGATTTTTATATTATGTAAGTGAATTACAAGTGCGTTAGCTGAAAAAATGAGTTCCCATTCTTATCACAGAAGAACAACATTAGCAAAATTGTTTCCCCCCCATCTTGAACAGGTACAATCTTCGGTGGAGTGAAACCCAAGTTGAGTGAGAGTACAAAAAGAGTTGAGTGAGCGCAGAGCCAGTCCAGTTCATTGTTGATGTGTACTCCGAGGTATTTGTAGTCCTCCATTATGTCCACATCAAACCCCAGAATTGAAACAGGGGTCACTGGCTTTCTGGTCCTCCTAAAGTCCACAATCAATTCCTCTGTCTTTGTCATGTTCAGCTGCAGATGATTCTGCTCGCACCACGTAACAAAGGAATCCACCACAGCCCGGTACTCCATCTCATCACCACCACTGATGCCTCCAACCATGACATCTTAGTGTATTACTGATAGTAGCCTTGGAAACGATGGTCCCAGCTCTCTTCACGGCATTGACCAGCTCCTCCCGTG
>JAODKF010025963.1:0-19234 GCA_026779585.1 Mormyrus proboscirostris
TCACTCAAAATTTAGATTTGAGCCTCTCTGTTCAATTGTCAGCTGTGTCTTTCTAGCCATTACAAGCATAAAAATAATAAATATTTATCAAAAAAATTTACTTATCAATTGTGATACAGCACAACGGAAGATTGAAACAAGGAGCAGACAGTGCATTAAACCCCTCACAAACTGACCTGGGACCTGGAACAAAGCAGATAAGTGGATTTCTTTTCATTTATTAAGACACAATCAGGAGTGGCAAAGAGCAAATCAAGTTCTGACACTAGTAGAAAGAAATCCAACACAAAGTGAATGTCAATGCATTAAAGACAGGCCTGATATGTCTTCTTCAAAACGAATAGTTTCAGCCTTTGTGGCTAAATAATATGTTACTACAATCTATAAAATATTGAAAACCAGTCAAATACATTTCTATTAAGTATTTCTGTCTAATGTCTTTAATGTAATTCTCTTTTATTTAAATGTGCTCTTTGGGCTTTGTAAAGCATTTTGAATTGCCTTGTGTCTGAATTGTGCTATATAAATAAACTTGTCTTGTCTTACTTTAATAATTTCTCATAGTAAAAGTTTGACAAAGCAATGCATTGTTATTTATTTATTTTTTTAAAATCCGAGGGTTGGCCTAAACTTCTGGCCTGTGGTATCTTAAAAATTTATGTTTTCTGTATGTGTAAGTATCCATTTACTGTGTTGCAGAAATCCTTGGGTAACGGTTCACATTTGTCTTCTTCTTCTTAAGCCACCTATGTTACTGTTACTTTAGCGTTATGTTTGACTAGAATTTCACTAGACTAGAATTCCTTTATTGTCATTGTACACGGGGCATGTACCATTGAATTTCAGTCTCTGTATATATCATATTTCTCACCTAGGAGACACACACATACACAGGCGAGAGCAAAACTTGGGGTCAGGATACAGGATCAGGCATTTATCTGATACCCCTGGAGAAGCTGGGGTTAAGGGCCATACTTAAGCGTCCCTTGATGATATGACTGCTCTGTCAACTAGGATGTGGTTTAGGATTCTGGTTTTCCATATACTTCTGAAAACTATTCATATGTGATCAATGTAGTAATTTCAAATATTAATTTGCCCTCCATCAGAGCAGTATTTTAATGCTGTTAACCGCCGGGTATCTAACGTCAGGAGAACAGTCTCTTAGTTTCCATATATACTGTATACACTGTAGCACAGCTACATTGGCTGTTGACACTATAATGGTTTTTTTGGTGACTAAAATGTTCCACAGAAATGTTGGCCAGGCTGGGGTCCTGGAAGCCAGCACACTTGCTGGAAGGATCGTAGCATTCCAAGCTTAGGCCGCAGTCACCTGGCTGTCTTGGAGATCTGTAAATCCACGTCAGGCCAAATCCACAGCCAGGGATCGACATGGTGCTCAAGGTTGTAAAAATGCCACTACAGTGGAAACACTGAGTGGGGAATGAGGTGGGCACAACCAGGGCAGCAGCGTTGTGGATTTTCGTTCCAGGACCTTCTTCAGGACTCCTGAGTATGTGAAGGTATTTTTCCATACAGTTATCTGTTTGTGTGTCTGTCTGTTTGTGTGTCTGTCTATCATCTAATAATTGTAGATACTTCCAATTTCATTGAAAGCACAAGTAAGTGAAATGTAAAACTATCTCAGTACGGTTTATGAAATCAGTGTATCCATGCCATACCAAAGAATTTTTAATTCCCAATGATAATCATTTACCTATGAGACAGTCTTCAGTAGTGGTCATATGATTACAGAAGAACCAGGTACAATGAAATGTTCCATCCTTTTTATAATAGTGAACAGGAATCAGCAGTAGATGGGTAATTTCCTGGACTGTGACATATACAAGAATCCACAGTGATATTGATCACATTGTGGGCTGTTCATACAGAGTCACTTTGCACATCTATTTTAACTAGTAACTTTGCTGGAACTGCAAATGGATCCTGGGCATAGCATTTAATATGCTCCTACAATGAAAGGAACAACTGTAGTCCACAAACCCTCCATGAATGATGTTAAGTGTTTTTATTGGAGTTTCCACTTGAAATGATTCTGTATACATCATTTTTCATGTGCCCAGTTCCGACAGAAGACCCAGTAAAGGTTCAAATATGCCATAAACCATCTACAGACCCATTTCCAAGCGCTGAGGCAGCAGATGAGATGGCCATTACTCTCCAGCCATGTTGCTCATTTTACACAACATGCGTAGTAGGTTAGCTTTTTACTGAAGGCTTATGAAAGTCAATACTAGCTTTTTTCCCCCGCTTGCTACAAGATGCAGCTGTAACAGCAGCACTCAGGAAACAAGGATCCAGATGATGAGCAAACAGGTTTTAATGACAAATGGCAGGAATTGTGGGTGCAGGTTATGGCAGTCATAGATACTGGGAATGCGGAACACACACCCGTCCAAGATGGAATCTCACACTTACAGGGCTGACAAGTGGAAGGGGACCACAAGCAAAACCACACAGGAGGGTAAATAATCACTGTGGGAGAAGCAGGGAGAGTAAACAGTCAGCTGCTTCTCATCAGACACTAAAGCCTCACAAGGAGTTACCAAAGAATTAGCCACAGCTTCCAGTATTAAAGCATGGCAGACCGGGAGAGGGGTGTGGCTATGGTGAAAGGGTTGTGGCTGTTGTGTGGGTTTGGTTTCCATCCTTAGAACAGCACACAGGTCAGATAATCCCATGAAACTGTGTGTGTCGACACAAAGCACTCAGAGAATCTGACTCTTGAAGTCGCATCAGGCTCACCGTTATAGGCTTTGGGGATAACAGTGTAGAGGCTCTTATGGACATCAAAGTAGCACCTATATGACTCATTTAACAAAGACAAAAAATAAACAATCAAGGTCAAATCTGTTGAAAGACATATGTTGGATTTAAAGTCCCTGAAACAACAGTAACATCAAAATCCATGTCTATTACAGCAATAAAATATGTATCTTGCAGAGTTTGGTAAATGTAATTCAAAATATTGCCTATCTAATAGTTTGCAGTTGTCTATGTGATAATTTATGGCATTATATGGTTTGCAGCCTCTTTGATTTGGTTTAACATTCGTCATAATTCTCAAAGAACAGATGCTCTTAATCCTTTAAGCAGGATCCTTTGGTGCTAAAGCCTGTGGTTCATCTAAGGATGAAGAAAAAGTTTCATTATCAACAGTTACATATTGTGATGATGCATATTGTAATAAAAATGTGTAAACAGCATTTTATTGTAAGTAATATATAATAAATAATTATTTGAAGAACACAAAGAAAAACAAGATTTATTACAACTTTTTAAATTAAATTAAACAGAAATATCCCCCTCATGGATGTTCTTCTTAATACAAATTAAATCATAAAATCAAAAAAAAATCCTTCTATACAGGTATTTTTCGAGGGCTATAGTTAAAAATAATTTATACACCTTTAAAACTGTGTTAAACTAAATACTTACTGAGGGTCTAATCCTTTTATGGGACAAACAAGCTGTTTACAGTTGTCCAAACACTTATTACTGTGTGACATTTCCTCATAGCTCTGGCACCTATTCAACCACATCAACAACAGTAGCCACACAGTCAGAGTCTTGTACCAGCCCACAGAACTTACCTCACTATGTTTCAGCTTACAGTAAATCATGAGGAGCGCGGAGTGCCGGAGCCAGCAGGGGCTGCAGGGTGGTCACCGCCTTAAATATGAAGCGCTTCTGTTTGCCAGCATTGGGGAAATTCCCTTCTCGGTGTCAGAGAAAAGACGGGACATTTATTCTCAAGCTAATGGCAAGAAGAGGAATACAGTACAATCTGATGTATATTTTACCCTTTCGATCTAAAAGTAGCTAATTTCTTATCACGTTATTTCATAATATTTTTTTTCGTGACTGTTGATTTGAAAAAAATCAAGTTGATTTTTTTTAATAATTGTTTTAGGCTTAGAGTACTGCAGAGATGTTCTCTCAGGGGTTTAGGAACCAGGAGGGGGGGGGGGGGTACGCATCCCTGACAGTATTTAATTCAGCTTCATTCATCCCCCCAATTAAATAACCATTGTATTTAAATTATTCGAATTATAAAGTTGTACCCCCAGCCCCCCATGAAACTCTCTCCCACGCCATTGTCTCCTCCACACACTACATAGCAATACACATACTCACGATAAGCTGCATCCCTGTACAGTCATGATATTCCAATTGTCACAGTGATTTAAATCTATAACGACAAATGCTTACGGCATTCGCCTCTGAGCTCCTGAGAAAAATAACACTGAACTCAGTCCAGGAGTGTTGTTCTAACCGGAGCCGTAGCTTCTATGTGTCACTGCCGTCGCTATGGTACCACCATCCTTATTTTGGGCTGGGAGACGTCCCTGCTGCAGAGCGGTTTCTCCTCTGCTACCGCATTAGCAGGTAGCTTTTCTTAAATTCTTCCAACCCCGGAGTGGAAATTCCGTTATAAATTCCGTTATATGTGAGTCCGCTATACCCGATGCCTTTTCTGCATGTTCGTAAATGCGCACGGCCGGGACCAACGGGCCTCGTCCGTTATAGATGGTATTCCGTTATAAGCGAGTCCACTATAACTGTATTATATTGTATTCTCATTCTCCCCACTCCCATGCTCCTGTTTCCAAATCCCCCTGTTCTCCTCTCCACCAGTGGCTAGTGAATATAATTGGCCTGGATAGCAGAACTCACACTATTACATAATTCCCTCACAAATATGCATGAAAAAGTGAACATTTTCATTTTAAGATGTATTTATTAGGTAAAGGCAGCATGATAGGTGGCGACGTAGCTTTCATGGCTGTGACTTAGACACCTGGCCAGTTGCCGTATGTGGAGTGTCCTGCCCATGTTTGTGTAGATTACCTCTGGGCAGTTTGCCTGTGGGCCTGCCGGAGGAGGCATAAGGTTACAATGCATTGTGGATCGGCCAGTGGAAGGCAGGGGTCTTGACGGACCAATCTCTCACTACTGACATGAGCTTTAGGGACTTGGAATGTCACTTTTCTGCAGGGAAAGGAGCATGAGCTAGTGTGGGAGGTAGAGCTATACTGTCTAGATATAGATCGGTTCATTTCAACAGATATCACAGGCTTTGGAACCAAACTGCCGGAGAGGGGCTGGGCTCTGGAGTTGCTCTAGCTGAAAGGCATCGGGCAGATGTGGGTTTACTTTTAGCTTGGTACCAGTGCATCGGAGTTCACTCTGGGGAACAAGAGGGTTTTCTGTGCTTATTTGGAACTGGTTGATCAGTGGTCATTGTTGACACACCACAGCACACAACAACAAAATGTGTCCTCTGTGTTTAACCCATATGTGACATAGCAGGGGGCAGCTAATTCAGCACCTGGGGAGCAGTGCTTGGGGGCAGAACCTTGCTCAGGGTACCTCAGTGGTGCCTTGCTGGTCGTGGATTCGAAACAGCAAATTTTCAATTGCAAGTGCAATTCCCTAACCATTAAGTCACCACTGCCCACAAAAAAAATGTCTGTGCTGCTGACAGGTACAAATATAGAGTTATTGATCTCAACTGGGGAAGAATGGAGTGACTGACAGAGACTGAATGGCAGATTGGTGCAGTATCAGCAGGTATTGGCAGTATCAGCTTGTCATGGTAAATATAGGACTGAGCTGAAAGGTAAAGCTGTCAATTTGCTACTGGAAGGACAGAGAGGTCTGGGAATCTCTGCTGAGAATGCTGCTCCTGCGAGCTGGACCTGGATAATTGGTGTAGAATAAACGGATGGATGGACCTCTGGGCAGTGGTGTATTCAAGGGGGTCCTAAATGTCACGGCCCCCTGAAATCAAATCCGCCCCCCAGGGTGCCCGTTCAATTCCATTGTTTCTGAGTGACATCAATTCTAGATCATGGGACCACTTTTGTGAGGCAACTATGGCAGTTTTCAGAATTGCAAATCCACAAACCACAGCCATAAGCATTTTGTAATTTAAAAAAACATGTGATTTTTGGTGCAGTTACAAAGTTGGAAGATGTCAGCAACAATTGTAAAGTAGTATAAATCATTCTAAAGAAAAATATGCTATAAAAATGTAACTGAAACAATAATTTCTTAGAAAATGTCATAAAATTAATTTTAAAATGTTTTGCCTTCAAACACAAAACACATTGTTAAAAGAAAAGTATCATGTTTTATATACTCCCGATACTGACATAAGAGCAAATTTTTGATCTTTCTAATAAGAGAATTTCCCTTGCTTATTGTATTACAAATATTAAGTGTAATGTAAAGTACAGAATGTATTACATGGGCACATGGATGGAAAGATCCCTTTCAGGAACAACAGGACCAGGGCTGGAGATAGAAGTGTTTCCCAACCCAATCCTTGAGGAACCCCCAGACAGTCCATATTTTTGCTCTCTCCTAGCTCCAAACACACCCCTACCAGGTATTCGGTATTCTTGATTGGCTGGGAGCTGGGAAGGACCAAAACTGACTCTCCTGGGGTCCCCAAGGACTGGGTTAGGAATTGTTGCACCTCTTTGGGATGGCAACACCCTGGTTCTGCTCACCTGGAAAAACCACCTGTTTGGTGCTGATGCCTGGTATTCAGATTATAGCGCCCTCTGAAGAAAAGACTGTGTCTGGCACAGCATTAGAAAAATTCCATATAAGAGGAAAGTGAATTTTAGAGAGATCTTGCTTGTTAAATTTCAGCTAAAACTCATAGAAGACTTTTCATATTCATATCGGCATTCATTCTCATGCTATTCTTGGCTATTTAAACTGGTCTTGTGGTTAATTTTATTAGCTTCGTAAATATTTACTTTAAGATGTAGTCCTGGTGCTTTGATATGAAAAACAAAGAAAAAGGGACGGGTGCCGGAGCCCCTGCGACTCTGAATAGAAAGTGGTTACAGAAAAAGGATGGATGGAAAGTGTTTCAGTATATATGACAATGCCACTTATATAGGAAATAATATATAAAGGCACAGTAACTGGCATATCACTCAAATAATTTGTCATAGTTGTGGGTGTGCGTATACAGCACTATGACAGAGATCGCAAAAGGTTTTCTTATAACTAACAACACAGAAATTTAGTAAAAACCAATGCTACGTTCAGCTCTGGTTAAAATACACCAACAATGTCCTATGAAGGGAAATAGGTACAGACATTACAGAAACATATAACTATGAAGTGTGTGAACATAATGACTTTTAGTCTGGGATTTCCATTGTTAGCCGTCCACTAAACTAAATACTGTATCTAATATGGAGAAATGTATCAAAAAATGTAAAATCTGATCAATTGACAAGCAGTGCACTACAAAATAAGGCATACAAAGATATTTTCCTGGAGCAGTGCAAACTGGCTAAACAAACTTGAGAAATATGACACCACCTGATCTTTTAGTCCATTAGGTGGTGTCATATTTCTCAACAGCAAATGTTATGTTCAAATTTTATGTTCCAAAAGTCTGAGTCTATATGATGATAAAAGGATACATTCTCAGTGAAAACAAAAATTTCACAGTATTTTATCTTTAGTGTTTATGTATGCGTGTGATGAACTGTCATCCCGTCTGCCTTTATACATATTATACAATTACAAATACAGGAATCCCAGTTGCATAAGCAGTCATTAGTGCTGGATGATCATGAGGACAAGTGGGCTGGCAAACCCTTCTGAAAACATAGCCCCCCCCCCAAAAAAATAAAATAAAATAAATAACACGGCCAAAAGTGTCTTCAAAGCCACAGCAGCACATCCTCAATATAAAAAGGAATTGACTGAATTTGGGCTAGAATAAACAACAAAGCCTGGAATGAAAATGAAAGTGATAGCGGAGGATCAAGGAAGTTTAAAGGGGATTTAATTTATGTTTTTAAATTTTTATTCCAAAGTTGTTTGTTTCAGATCATTGAAACTGCATGCTTTGAACTTTGCATCAGACGGCCTACCACTGTCCTTTATGCTAATCGGGGTTAAATCACTCATACTGTAGCTGAGAAAAATGTCTTTCTTTTAGAATTCTCCAAACATTTATCTATTTTAAACACAACGTGATGCAAAATACCTTTAAATGTATTTCCTTTTAATGAAGAAGACTGTTACTGCAGATTTAGGACATGAGGACTATGGGACTTTGTACCACTCTAAAGGCAAAATTCTTGAGTCATCATGAGCTGTAAAGATTTCATTAGTAAGAGTTTGAAGACAGCTAATCAAAAAACTAAAGTGAAGAAGATATCAATAGATTTATTTGCCGGATTAAAGTATTTTAATCTTTGGATAATGGCGACCAAAATCCACAAATTCCACCTCGCATTTCAAGTACATTACTTGACAGACATTTTAATGCAATTGTCATACAGGATTCCACTAGGGACTCTGGTTCCCACCTTCAGTTGTACTTGGGTCATTGGGTGTCTCTGAAAAGGCCATAGCGTGCTCTGTGCCTGTCCTGTACAGGCCGTCCTTGGTAAAGAATGTCCGACTTACAAACAACTCGTACTTACAAACATCCATAAAGGATATTATATTGAATTTCAAAAATACAATGATTTGTAATAACAAATGCACATGCTACTGTGTGACACTCGTGAAAACATTGCCTGACTTCAGCAGTTTGTCAGTTCAATGTAGATTACACTACTATATGTAGTTACTTTTACAATTACTGTATAATAATAATAGTACTTTATTATTTTAATTATCATTATTTTTATTATTATTATTATTATTATTATTATTATTATTATTATTATGTACTGTATTATTATTTTTCCAACTTACAAACAGATCCCGTTTGTAACTTGGGGACTGCCTGTACTTCCTGGGACAAGGTCCAGCCTGTGAAGTCATACTGGATGAGCAGCTTTGATAGCTGCATATTTGTGTAGAAATCACAAGAGGCATAAAATGTACAAGCCCTAATAAATGTGCAGCAGCATGGAAAGCTCTGTTATCGGTTATGCGTCTAACAGAAGCATTGCGGCTTCTCTTCGGGTGCCAGCCATGAGTGGTGGAGACGTATAGTCTGGGCATCGGTATTACTAATGTCACATCACATCAGTGCAAGGTGGGCTGGAACCCCAGCATGCGGGCCAACCTCGCTTTTCCCGTAATAACCTTGTAGAGGCCCACTTCAAAATTCTGTATCTGCAGAAAGGCCCATTTTAGCACATTTCCTGATCTATCAAGTCAAGCACAACTATTACTATAATGTATACTTTTTAGACAGATGACTTTTGCCTTGAGGGGGATTGGATTCTAAGAGCAGTACTTGCAGTTCCCATAATCATAAGCACGTGTTGGGAATCACATGCCATTCATGATTATAACCATGTTATTGCTGTTTAATTTCAAGGGCATTTAAGCCCTTGTGAAAAGTAGTGAGGTTGCCATTCATTCACTCACAGAGCGAAATACAACCTGATTTTTCCCTAGTAAAACAATCTAGATCTTGCTATTTATCTTCAGAACACAAGTGGAGGCACTTATACAGCTGAAGGTTAACATGGTATCGTCACAGTTCAGGTCTTATCCACTGTGACTGGCAAAGGGTAAAAGACACACAGACAGAGGCACAGTATAGGACCAACAATAACATGCTTCACTCTAACTTTGTCGATCCGCTGCTCTGACAACATTTTCTAGCAAAGATGAAGAAAAAAACAGAAAAACATTCGGGGGGAAGATACACATGATTTGTAATTGTATTGTGAGGGAGCAATTAGCTGGTCAGAGAGGTAATAATACGACTATGACTCAGTATGCTGAATGCAGATTTTCATAACAGTACTGCTTGATTCTTGGCTAAAAATGCACCACCAGTTCTTAGGGAAAATGCAGAAACCTTGTTCAGACTTTGCACTGTGCTTCCAAAGTCAAAGGTCCCAGATAGAACTTTGCCTTCCATGCTTATCCATAACTAACGTGCTTCAATAAACTTGCCTGATGCTGGGTTCTTGGATTACATCTTGCCCCTTAGTCTGCGCAAAGCAATTCCTCCCTGATGATCTGGTCACTTAGTCACTGTCATGCATGACAACACTACAGCTTTGTTTTACATGCACGTATATGGGGTGGCCGAGTCGCTCATTGGGTAGCACATCCTGGTTTGCTGCTTCAAATCTTGCCATTGTTCTCTATGTATGTAGAGATTGCAAAGTGTACAGTCTGGTTATTTAGTCTTTTAGTGTATGATTGAGCTTATTTTTATATTATATGTTATATATGTTTTATATTTATGTTCAATGATGTATGGGGATGCCGCCCACAGTATATTCCTGCCCTTTGTGTTGTTGATCCAGGCCTCAGTAACTCTGACCAAGACATACAGTTGGGAGATAAATGAACGTCATTAAAACCCAACTAGAGTTAAACTGTTAACAGCTATATTAGAACTAGGTGATCAGTGTTAACACACCACACAATGCAATATGTCTTCTGCATTTAACCCATATGTGACTTTCGTGACATAGCAGGGGGCAGTTAATTCAGCACCCCGGGGAGCAGTGCTTGGGGACGATACCTCGGTGGTGACTTGCTGGTGGGGGGTTTGAACCAGCAACCTTTTGATTACAAGTGCGCGTCCCCAACCATCATGCCACCATGGGTACAGTATGTTTGGAGGAAGATTTGGTTTCAGCATTGGTGGGGACCAAATAAGGCCCTAAACCCCGACCCCCCTACACATAACAGCGACGTGCTTGGAGACGTTGCTGGAAGGTGACACTGACTCACATGAGACAACAGATGTGATGCATTCGGCTGCCTGATGACGCAGAGCTGAGACAGGAGGCAGATGTTTTACAGGTCTGCCTACAGGAAAGCCAGGGCCTGACTTACCGTCCATCATTTAAGGCTGACAATGAAGCTCATCTCTATTTATCATCAAACGTTATATAACTTTATTTACTCATGTTTTACATTTACAGTGGTGCCTGTGGTTCACGAGCACAATCCGTTCCAAGAAAATGACTGCGAACCAATTTGTATGCAAACCAATGCAATTTTTCCCATAAGAAAGCATTGAAATTAGATTCATTTGTACACAAGCCTATCAAATAATAATTTTTGTTAATTCATTTTCTGGTTTTTATACTGTAGTTAAAACTTTAAAAGAAAAACACAATATAGTGTGGCGACGGTAGTAATGAGGCATCGCGGGAGCAGAGAGCGACATGGAGACTTGCTTACCGGGAAAATCATACTCTATGTGTGACCAGTGGCTGATTAAAGAGTCCAGGGACCCCTAGGCTGCACTTTCCATAGGACCCCAAATGCCCCGATTCCCCAAAACAATACAATAGCTATAAAATATTAGTAAATATAAAATAATTTCTACAGTCACAAAGAATGTGACGCTGTATCAAACAAAAGCAATCAGAAGAAGAACAAACCAGCAAACTTACACTTTCACATCAGTCATATGCAGGAAACAGAAGGAGACCTCATTGAATAAAAGCATCACAATAGCAGTAACCGTAAAACATGACATTCTGATCCAGTGCGTGTCAACACAATATGCACCCAAGCCACATTTACCATAGACTGCATAAACCTCAGATAACTGTACAGAGAGGGCAAATTCCAAAAGAATATAGAATAACTTCTTATTATAAGAATGTTTTCCTCCTTGCTTCCCTGGCAGAAAACTCGTTGATTAGGCTCATAATATCCATTTTACACAGGGAACAGACTATGCATACCAGAAAACAGACAACAGTATAAAAAGAGAGAAACTTAGAATTGGTTTCCCCATTCAGTTTTAATCAATCATCGACTCACAAACAAGTAAATGACCAATGCAGTATCACTTCTAAAAAATGAGAATTAAAAAAAGAGATGGCCAATAGGGGTCCCCTGATCACCATGGGGCCCCTGGGCTGCAGCCTAGGCAAGCCTGTTCATTAATATGGCCTGGCCATGACCCTTCTGCTGTACATTCAATCCACATGTAGCACTGACAGCGTGTCATCTCTTCAGTAGCTACGTCAAGCAAATATACTCTTGGCTTAGAGCCAGCAAGGGTCTTGGGAGGAATAGAGTAAGTAATTACAAGTCCATCATCACCTGGGAACACATGTTCTGTGCTGCAAATCCTGAAGGGAAACTGCAGCTGAAATTTTACCCATAAAGCACTTAATAAGATTCTCACAGCCATCATCAAAAAACACTTCCTTTATTGTCACATACACATTTGTTTACCAAACTGAACCATTCAAACCTATGTGGCAATTCCATATATTTCAAAGTCAGTTAATAATGTAACAATCCAACTAATAATCTGAAGTGTAAACAGCCACAAAACTAGGATGTAAGAGCACAAGGTACTATACACTAAGAGCACCAACAGAAGAAAAACTGAACTATTTAGCCAAGCACAGGAGCCTTTCAGTTTGAAAGTGGTTTGTAAAATCTGAAGAAGCTTTAAGTGTCATCCCTGACATGGATTATCTGCTCAGCTTAGACCTGAGGAACCCTCACAGCTCTGCATATATTAAGCCTTATATTTCTTGCCAGGTACAAATCCTAGGTGATAAAAATGTAACGTTATGAAATTAAGAGAACAAACATGGACTAGATATCATGCAAGGTAGACTGTAGATACACTGTAAAACTAAGTCTCCTTAAATATATCAAACAGACAGACAGACAGACAGACAGATATATTGTGAATATTCAACCCAGGAAAATATCCTGCAGTAGGTTGTTTCTCAGCCAACATTACAAAGAAGAAATGCAAAGGTTCAGAACTTCAGCAGCTCACACTCTGAGGAAATGTGAGCCTTGATTATTGAGGTTCAGAAGGAGATGCCCCAAGTTAAATATTTTGATTTATAGCAGAATTTCTTTTTTGTGTGTATCCCTGACTTGCTTCTATGAGTAATGCTTTTCTCTCTCCTCTAATCGAAGACACCATTAACTGGTTGTGGTTCATTCTCCTAACAGTTCCCTCATGCTGTTGGTCATGGAGAGAAAAATAACCGCCGTGGTTAAGGGAGCGTCACTGCCTTTTGATGGTTCAAGGCCCCCTGTGGGCTGTAGAAAATAACTTAGATTTATGAATCTATTTCTTATTCTAGGCTCAGTGTTGTCAGGCGCCTGCATGCATGTGAGACAGTGCCAAAGCACAGAAGATGACAAATAATACCAAATGAAAGGGTAGATCACCATCAGGTAGACTGATGGACATTCTGCTTTGTTGTAATGCCATTGTTCTGAATTAAAAGGCTTGAACCAGATGAACAATTTATATCTAGTCCATGGATATGAAGTGAATAAAGTAGGGCTGTCCTCCAGGGAGAGGTTCAATTGATTATTTCTTTATTATGTCCATTTGGGCTATGAGTCCAGATCCACTGAAATCAGAGCTGATAACAGCTGTTTTGGCCATACAGAATTAATATATGAACTGTTAAAAAATGCACTGTGGTCTCTTTTTCACACCACAGAAAGAATGATGCATGATATATCCAACGAAGTTAAGACAAAATTAAAACAAAATGTTGAAACCACACACAATAATGTAATGTCACATGTTATACATTTTGTCGGTTTTATTTTTTTTGTTGGATGACATTTAGTTACTTATTGCATATAATCTTTTACAGGCTTTTAGCCAAGGGAGTTTTACAGTTTAGTGCAGTATTAATTATTTTTATTTCAACAGTATTTATTTAAACTGCTTTTTATTTAAACCTTATTGAAATTAGCTCCATGTTTAGGTTTCTTTTAGTAGGAAAGTGTCAAACATATAAAACATACCACAATTTAAAGTAGGTATGAAGTATAAAACGGGGTTTCATGTAAGAATTATTTCATTAAAGTATTCATTGAGCTTTCATATAAACAAAAGTACAAAAATTTGAATCATTGTGTTTACAGTTCATTTGGAAAGGAAGTGGGCTTGAATATTATATACTATATTAACGTTGCTTGAAGGGCGGGAAACAGGGGGCAGCACTCCCCTCATAATTCAGTACCATGTACCAGCACTCACCTTTTAATTCAGTACCACATTCCGATACTCCCCCTATTATTCAGTACCTGGTGCAGGTACTCTCCTCGTTATTCAGTACCAGGTATCGGTACTCCCCACATTATTCAGTACCACACACTGGTACTCCCCTTGTTATTCAGTACCAGGTGCTGGTACTCCCCCCGTTATTCGGTACCAAGTACCGGTATTCCCCATGTTATTCAATACAGATACCAGTATTCCGCTCGATATTCAGTACCAAGTGCCAGTACTCCCCTCATTATTCAGTACCAGGTGCCGATACTCCCCTCAATATTCAGTACCAAGTACCGGTACCCCCCTCATTATTCAGTACCAGGTGCTGGTATTCCTCTTGTCATTCAGTACCAGATGCTGGTACTCCCTTTGTTATTCAGCACCAGGTACTGGTACTCCCCTTGCATTGCCAATTTGAAGGTATCTGTTTTTCATGCCTCAGCCACCTGATAAAGTGGCAAAGATCTTCTCTTTTGATTACTTTTCTTTGCTGTAATTGTAGAGAGGTTTTTATTAGGTGAAATAGAAATATTTGTTTATCTGGTAAGTTATTGATTGTTTGGTATAATTTTTCAGAATTCTTGTTGGCATACATTGGCTGGAGCCATTGAGTAGTTCATAATAAACCTTTACTGTGAATACTGAAATGTTAGGGCAGTGATTTTTGTGGTACTTCCAAGACTAAGAGATGGAAGAAGACTAAAGGGAAAATGCTGTAATTGTCATTTTTGGAACATGGGACACAGTGGAAGAATACTACATGGGGTAAAGTACATTCTTGGGCAAAAACAAGGGCCAAACCCAAAATTGCAAAATATTAAGCTTTTAATGTTCTCAACAGCAAGATATTTTGGAAAAAATTTGAACATCCAGACGTGTATTAGATTGAATTTTATATCAAACATTTAAATCTTTCCATGATTTTATCTTTATGTACAAGAAGACTATGTCGTTTCCAGCTTGTTCCTCCAGCAGTTCACTGCTGCAGCGATCAGTGATGAGCAAACGGAGACACGGGTCTGGGGGGTGCAGTTTTTTTAGTCCTTGCTAATTATCTAATCAATGATTTGTTGTTAACACCATTACAAGCTTAATATTTAGCAATTCTGGCTTTGGCCCATTTTGCTAAGGAGTGCAGCTAATGTAGGTCGGGTCAGGTCAGGTCAGGTCAGGTCAGGTTGGGGAGCATGCGCTGATGCAGCGCGTTGCCACATCCACAACACAACAAAACTCCTTGGAGTCTTGGCCGGCGACCCCCCCAGGCAGACACACAGTCCAGTCCCACCCTCTGGAAATGGCCATCGATCTGTCACAGCCAGGTGTTACGTGGGGGTCCGCTTGGAATGGTCCAGCTGCTTGGGTCCCCAGCAATGAGGAACCTGCAAATCGGATCATCCTCAGGTAACATATGATCAGCTAATGTAAACCAGGACATTATTATCCTATGTTTGTACATATGTTTCCCTCAAGTTATGCGGCTGTGCAGGTCCCTGGCCTAGGATGCATTCCCCATACTCCAAAGGTAGGTTGCTGAATTTCTTTTTTCACGTACACCATCTTGCTCTCCATGGCATACAGACACATGGAAGGTTGAGAGCAAGCTTGGCAGCAATGGGCACGGGCACGACCTGCAACGGTGCCCATGGAGCAGGCAGATGAGGCCCTTGAGCAAGTGCCGCAATAAAATGCAATGATACGTGGCACCAATCAGAGGTGATTGCGAGAGGAGAGGGAGTTTTTTTTTTTTTGCAGTGATAGAGAAGCATTGTCGACAGCAAGATAAGAATTGGGAAAAGGGAGAAAATAGATAAATGAAAAATAAAATAAAATAAAATAAAATATAGTAATAATACTTACCTTTCAGTGATATTGAAAGTGAGAGACAGTGGAAACATCCCAGGACCGTGGGTCGTAGCAGCCATGTCTTGTGTAAAAGAAAAGAAATATTGGTAAGTCTGTACTACTTAATCCCCCCCCAAAGATATGTGTAAAGTTTTGTAATTCTGTTTTCATGTAAAGCTAGTTAGCAATAGCATTTTATTATAGCATTGTAATTAGTATTGCAGTATAAGTTATGGAGGGTTGAAAGCGTGTCTAAAAAATGGCGTTAGTGCTGTGATGTGGGTATGCCGGTGCCATTTCAATTGTTCTTTTGAATGGGAGGTGGTGTACGTTTAATTTCTTATTTTTTTCTTTCACATACTTTGCATGTAGTAAAACAGGATGGGATATCTGTTTGCTATTGATGACTCGGGGTCGGGTTTAGTTTCCCCTTTTGTGATAGAGACTGTAAATATAATTCCTTTACTTCCATTTTTTGGTTGTTACTTTCTTTTCTCTGTGATATTAATTGTATTTTTACTTCTGTGCTTTTGTTTGAAAATTTATATTGTACAGGGTCGTACAGGGGCATCAGAAGCATTTTGATTGTGGGGGAGACACACTGGAAAACAGCGTTGGGTGAACTAATATTTTATGTTAAATGTGGGGGGGTCGAAATGAATAATTATGAAATGTGAGGGGGACATGTATCTTTACTTACCTATCCTAAAAATAAAAAAATCTGAAGGTCTGAATACATTGGGCTTACCTGCATATTACTATAGTTATTTTTTTTTTCCTCTTCCTCCCCATCCTACATATTTATCCATTTCTTCTTATCAGTAAAAGGAAGTACTAAATTTTCATCCATGTCTGTGGTCGAGTTTGCTTTCATGTTTCTGCTCCCACCGAACCTGGTACACTGGTCCCTGTGTGCCCGCCGGTCGCTTGCCGCAATAAGCGGAACAAGGGTTACAAATGTGTCTTACTGATGATGCTTCGTCATGTTTGTTGTTGCATAAGGATGAAAGAATTTCATTTATTTACACTAAAAGGTATCTGACAGGACAGCATGTGGGGACCGTGCAATATTAGCAAGACGCTGTTTTCCAGCTGGGATGTAATAAAAATCAGATGGCGGGCCCCCCTCTCAGCGCTGCACTGAAACCTTGTGCACAGGAAATGTGTGGAACTGGCAGCAAGTCACGGGGAACCAAAACTGACAGTGAAGGTATCAACCCCCCCCCACTGCTCCCGAGGTCTAATAGAAACAGTGTGAACTTTCATCAACATCGACTTTAAAGCTTGACTCCCCCAGGACTGAGCTCGCCAGGACATTCAACTACTTTCATTTGATCACAGTTTTATCCAGCAGAGAAGGGCACATAGAGTATGATTGACTGTGTCACGGAAGGAAGGCTAAGCAGTATTAGGGAGTATAACGTGCGAACATGCCCAGCAAAACTGTCCGTATACATTAGGATGTATGTGTCAGGTTTATTTCTTTGAAATCCTGTTTACCCCAACAGTGTGTGATGTGATGCCGTCCCACCCTGAGTTATTCCCTGCCTTCCAGCGGAAGTTCGGGATCCCAGTGATCCTGCATAGAACAAGCAGATACAGAAAATGGATGGATGGATGGATGGATGGATGGATGGATGGCAGGATGGCAGTTCATATAGTATATTAATGTATAAGACTCCTGTGATTCAATATCTGGTCAGAATTTTTTTAATGAGTGTGTGAAATTGATCGAGTCACTGATGTTTTCACTCCAAGGTCTTTTGTTAGTGATTTCATAGCAGAACATGGATTTAAAATACCTACATGTTATAATTGTATGAATTGCCATATTTATCATGCACCTCATATGCATATAGCATGTATGAGTTTAGTTTTAAATGTATATTTTGCCTAACAGTTTAAAACACTTAGAATCTATCTATGATCTTCTCATTAAGAATGAACATGAACTTGGTTTAACTGCATAAGCTGGACACATTAATAAGTGTTTGATTAGATTGTCTCTTTTAATTACTGTAGAAGATATCTTGGATGGGATATAACTCCATTGCAGGGCACACATGCACATATACACATCCAATGGGCAGTTTACAGAAAACATTCACCTAACCCTGTGTATTTAGACTGTCAAAGGTGTTAGGTGTCAGATAGAGGCTGGACTCTGGCAGAGACTTTCCATTTTTTATAATGGGCCGTGCATAATGTTTAAACATGTGCAATGCTACAGAACAAAATGACTATAGAATGCTAAAAAAAATCTTACCACATTCTAAGCGTAAAAACACCAGTGTCAGCAACGTCATAGTCAGATCCATGATGCGGATTTGCCAATGTGTTTGATTGACAGGTGGATCCACCTTTGACCTGCTGATGCAGCCTGTGGTGATAATTGGGGAGCCTGAAAGCTCGTGGGCTGAGCTAAACGCCTCAGAATCAAAGTACAGGGGTCTATACTGTTACCTGCTATTAAATGGCATAATAAGCAGCTAGTAGTAATGTGCCACACCTCCATGCCTTGGTCTCTGCTGGGGTGTAGATGATTAGGGTGATATCAGAACCACTCAACTAAGCTAATGTGACAGTGAGTGGCGTCACCATAAGTGTGAAGTCTCATATTTTACCCATGAGACTCATGTTTTGTAGCCCATGTTGTCGTCTCACGGCTGTGAGAAGTAAATCTCACGTTGTCATGCAGCCAAACCAAGCAAAGTTAGGCAGCCATTACTGTCGCCAACTCAGTCAGCGAAATATATCGGCGCACCACTACATGTTAGCAGGCCCCTGCCTCACTGATTTCACCAAATTGCACGTCTTTTTTTGTCATCTATCTCCCTGCTTTCTATGTGATCATGCTGACTAGGTGAACATGTATGGGTTACTGTACACTGTCCTCCAAATTGAGAACTTATCAAATAATGTATAAGTAAGATGTCAAATGAGTCAATAGACAAAAGTTCTGATCAATGCACTATGTCCCAGCTGGTCAATACAGTGTTCATCGTAAGCAGTTGATTTTTAGACAGTGTTCTGAAAAAATGCCAAAAACAAAAAAATAACCTTCCACTGCATAGCTCTGAATTTCCAAGCCTTGGGTGTTTCCCCAATACCTTTCAGAAATCCATTGAATGTTACTTTAATTGACACTGTGAGCTACAATGGTGAGGCAATTAGTTGGGCAACAGTTTGCATCAGAATAAAGACAATGGATTGTTAAACAAGGGAGGATTTGCAATAAGCTGCAGATTCGGCGTTTGAGTGTCAGCTTCAGACTGCAAGCCAGCATGCTTTTTAAAAACAATTAAACATTTGACATCCAAACACCTTCTGTTTGTACAATATCTATGTGCAGGGGTGTCAGAAGCATTTTGAATGTGGGGGGGGGGGGGGCCC
>JAODKF010026135.1:0-19204 GCA_026779585.1 Mormyrus proboscirostris
TGTGAGTGCAGGCCAGAGGGGGAGTGGGGAGGGGGGACAATCGTACTCGGGCCCGGTTCATGGCAACCATGCCTAGTATGAGTACACCCTTAGTTCCAGTGAAGAGAACTCTTGATGCTTCAGAATACCAAGACATCTTGGATGCTTCCAAAATTTTGGGAACAGTTTAGGGAAGGCTTAGAATGTCGGCTTAAATTTTATGATCATGACAGCCCTAGAAATGATGAATTTTATATTTTAGAAAACAGAATGGGGCAAGAGTTCTGGAAAGAAATATTTTTCCACACCCTCTGTTTTCATACTTATCCAGGCTTGGAAATTACAAAGATAAAAATTCCATACTTTTTCATACTGCTTAAGAAACCCTTGATTCTCTTAATGGGAACCAAAGAATGGTCTAATTATCATAGATGATATGCATTACATAACACAGCAGAGAAAGGAAGAAACTGATGCTTTAAAATAAATCAAATGTTGGAGACTGGAGTATCCCTGACTCCACATACTCACCAAAGATGAGTACTGCAGACGCAGTAACACCTCGCACGTATGAGCCTCTGAGAACAGTCTTTGATTCCCATCATTACAATGGAGAAACTGAATGGTTGGACGGTGGGGAAAACCCAAGTGGGGCTATGCTGTCAGTACCTGAAGCAAATATCAGTATTCGCTCCAAGGTCACAAGTCTAGTTCCCTCTAACAGAGAAGGAAAACAGAAATGGAAAGAACGGTTACTTAATCACTTTACAGCAGCACAAATCATAAGTGGAAAACACATAAAATGGTACGAGATCAACTAAAATAAAACTATCACACCTAGCAAGAATGTATGTATTGAACACTTTAAGCATTGTGTGGTGATGTAATACCAGACGGCTCTGCTTTCTACTTGTTAAATACCAGTTATCCTTTTTGCTGCCCCAAAAAGGAGAGGTAACAGGACAGACTACGCCACCCTGGGAATTTCACCCAAGAAGATAACTGATCCTCCTCAACCCCCAATCAGGCACCCAGGTTCGATATATGCCCAGGCAAGAGACGCGGTACCACTTTAGAATGCTTTTATTACACCAAACCCCAGAAACACAGCAAAGCGCAAACACAAAATAAGATGTCTTGTTATGAAGCGATGTGCATGCTGCCTTGACCACCACAGACTCGTAGAACATCCATAGCATCGTCCAGCAGATGTTGAAGGACCTTAGCCATTTCAGAAAATAGAGACGGCTCTGGCCCTTCCTGTAAATGATGTCCACATGTTTAGACCAGTCCAGTTTTCTGTCCAAGTACACTCGCAGGTATTTGTGCTCCTCCACTCTGTCCACAATGATGCCCTGTATGTTAACCGGGGTCACTGGCACTTTGGTCCTCTTCAGGTCCACTACCAGCTCCTTTGTTTTTGTCACATTGAGCTGAAGGTGGTTTTCCTTGCTCCAAGTGACAAAATTGTTCACCACAGTTCTGTATTCACTTTCATCACCACCAGTGATGCATGCAACTACTGCCGAGTCATCAGAAAACTTCTGAAGGTGGCAGGTCTCTGTGCAGTAGCTGAAGTCCGTGGTGTAGAGAGTGAAAAGGAAAGGAGAGAGAACCCTTCCTTGCGGTGCCCCGGTGTTGCTGATCACTCTGTCTGACACACAGCATTTTAAGCACACATATTGCGGTCTGATAATCCACAATCCAGGATATCAGTGGTGCATCTACCTGCATCGTTGTTAGCTAATCGCCCAGCAGAGCCGGACGGATGGTGTCAAACGCACTGGATAAATCAAAGAACATGATCCTCACAGTGTTCGCTTGCTTGTTAAGGTGGGTATAGACTCTGTTGAGCAGGTAGATAATGACGTCATCTACTCCTAGGCGGGGCTGGTAGGCAAACTGAAGCGGATCCATAAGTGGTTGGACCATAGGCCGGATCTGCTCCAGGATGAGTCTCTCCAGAGTTTTCATGATGTGTGATGTTAGTGCCACGGGTCTGTAGTCCTTAGGGTCACTGGGACGCGACGTCTTCGGTACAGGGACCAGGCATGACGTTTTCCACAACACAGGAACTCTCCGAAGGCTGAGGCTCATATTGAAGATATATTGGAGTACTCCACATGCCTGCAGACTTGCCAGCATGAAGTCTCTTCAACTGCCTTTCAACCTGTGCGTTGGTGATGTTCATTGGGGAGGTGTCATGTAGGGGAGGTTTGAGAGTATTACTCCAGGGAGTGCAGTCAGACAGGGTGGGGTGAAGGTGTTAGCAAGGCAAGGCATTTTCGGCTCGACCCGAGTAAGATGGCGCTGGTGTGTGTGGCCTGCCATCCGCTGCTGTCAGCCCTGGTGTCTCTGTCTGTCTTAATCCTGACATTTATTACGAGCAAAGTCAACTGTCTACGGATCTATGATCGGCAGTCACTCCTCAGCATTCGCTTGTCTTATGAAGACCTGACGTATTGTGGTTTTGGTGGAAAGAACATTCCTCCCCCTCTACTTCTATCGGATATACCTGCTTGTATATTCCGCGCTCCTGTCCCGCGGCCAAACCGGAGGCGCAAACGCCGAGGTAAGCGCTGTGGTCTGCTGGTGAAGATGAAGCTCCATCTGTCCATGACTCTGGGTTTAAATCATTGGACTCTGGCATCGCATTGTCCATCTGATCACAGCCGATTTGTGTCCTGGCGCTCCCTGGAACCTGCGTACACTTAGCTAAGGCTGGTCGTCGCTCCCCCGGTGGAATTCCATACCGATCATGTTCGCTCACCTCGCTTTCGCAGAGGAGGGGTGAACCTGAGTAGTCTCCGTAGGTTCATGACGCTGTCTTTTCTGCCTGTATTATTTGAGATCCCTTTCCATGCTCATGACGCTAAAGCTTGCGTGTCTGCGCGTCGGTGCTGTATTATTAACTCTACCACTGCTACTCGTATCTCTGCTGCATTTAAAAGTGCCACTGAGGCTCAAACTCCGCTTTATCATGAAAAATTGACCTCATGTTTTTATTCTACCTGCTTTAATATCCTGGACACCTTTTAAAACACTGTGCCCTAAAACCAAAAAAGAGCCATGGTTGACTGATGTCACGCCCAGCTCCGTACCATCCTCCCGTGTGCCACGCCCACCTCATTACTTGTGTGATGCCCCGAGTGTGATCACCTGCGTCCTGTTAATCCCAGCCCAGCCTGTGTATTTAGTCCGCGTCTTTCCCAAGTATGTGAGATCTGTCATTGGATTGTCATTGTGTAGTGTTGCTGATGTTCGTGCCTGTCTGCCTGTTCGCCAGAATAAACCCCGTTACCCTGTTCGTCCGGCTCGGCTCGCCTCCTTACCTGCTTGCCTGCCCACGAACTGTGACAACTGACACATCTAGTTCAATCAGACGAGAGTGTAGGAGGGCAGAACGCTGGTGGAAAAAAGATAAGTTACATGTATTTTCCACATTTTGAAAAAAACCTTGTTTAAATATCAAAAAACTGTTAAATCAGAAAAAACAAAATATTTTTCTGATATTATTCTACACAACTGTGACAAACCACGTGTTCTTTTCAATACTATCAAAACTGCTCTCAATAACCATCAGCCTGTAGAGTTAGACACCGCCACAGTGAATAGTGAAAAATCCCTGCAGTACTTTGTGTCCAAAATTTCTAGCATTAGAGCTCTTATAACCCTACCTTCTATTGACCCTTCTATTTTTGTCACTTGTACTGGCTCTTTCAGTCAGTTTGAGCCAATATCATTCTCCAATTTAAGTAAAATTATTGGGCAATTGAAAATTTCATCTGGTCCAGCAGACACAGTTCCTCCTCTTATTATTAGACAGACAATTGAGATTACAGGTCCCAGTATATTAGAGGTTATGTGTCACGATTGGCGGCGGGTAAGCAGGCACGGAGGCACGAGTCAACGGGGTGACGGGGTAAACAGGGTTTAATAGCCAAAGACTAGGCAGACAGGAACGAATTATCATGACAATACAACAATGACTGACGCAGGACTCAGGAAGACTGGGACTGATATACACAGCTAAACGGGGATTAACAGGACACAGGTGAACACAATCGGGCAGGAACACAAGGTAATGAGGTGGGCGTGGCACACGGGAGGATCGGACGGAGCGGATCATGACATTATGAACTGTAGCCTTGCCTCAGGTGTTTTGCCAAGGAAATTTAAGCATGCTGTTGTTCAGCCGTTGATTAAAAAGCCTAATTTAAACATTTCAATCCTTTCTAACTACAGACCCATCTCTAAACTTCCATTTTTATCTAAAGTTCTTGAGAATCTCGTGCTTCAACAACTGCAGTTTTTTTCTAGATATACATGGGATCCTGGAACCCTTCCAATCTGGTTTTAAAGCCCTCCATAGCACTGAATCAGCACTACTTAAGGTTTTTAATGATCTATTACTAGCTACTGACTCTGGAGATTCTGCTATCCTTATTCTTCTTGATCTCACTGCTGCATTTGACACTGTAGATCATGACATATTAATCTCCCATCTGGAGCATTATGTTGGTATCAGAGGCACTGTTCTGGAATGGTTTAGATCATACTTGGCAGACAGAAGTTTTTCTGTCTGCCTGAATGGATCAGTATCTCCTTCTGCACCTCTACCCTGTGGTGTTCCTCAAGGGTCCATTCTGGGCCTATACTTTTTTCCCTTTACATGCTTCCCTTGGGATCTATTCTTAGAAAATATAATATCTCTTTTCATTGCTATGCAGATGATACGCAAATTTACATGCCATTAATACGTAATGACTTCCACTCTTTTAAACGTTTACTTGATTGTCTAGAGGACATCAAAACCTGGATGGCTTTAAATTATTTAAACTTTAATGAAAACAAAACCGAGGTTCTAGTCCTTCGCCCCAGTGCTGCCTGTGATGCATATGTAGACCTAGGCCCCCTAGAACCTTATGTGAAAGACACGGCCAAAAACCTTGGCATGATTTTTAACTCTGATTTTAAGATGGAGAAACAAATCAACACAGTTGTTAAGTCTAGCTTTTTTTATCCAAGGTAAAACCCTTCCTATCATTCAAAAACTTTGAGAGGGTTATACATGCCTTTGTTTCATCCCGCCTAGACTATTGCAATGCCCTGTACGCAGGCATTAGTTGCTCCTCCGTATCCCATCTTCAATTAGTTCAGAATGCTGCAGCCCGCCTTCTAACCAGAACGTGAAGGCGTGAGCATATTACACCCGTGCTCGCAGTCCTTCATTGGCTCCCTGTCTTTTATTCATTTTTAAATCATTACATGGTCTGGCTCCCTCCTACATATCAGGTCTTTTAAAAGTTCATACATCCAGGGCTCTTAGGTCAGCTGACCAACTCCGCCTAGTCATTCCTCCCTCTAGACTAAAAAGCAGAGGTGATCGGGCCTTTGCAGTGATGGCACCTAAGCTCTGGAATGAGCTGCCACTGCACATACGCTTGGCTCCTTCTTTGGCTGTTTTTAAATCTCATCTTAAAACCCATTTTTATGCCCTGGCATTCAATACAGCATGAATGTGTTATTTAGTTATTTGTATTTTGTCTCGTGTTTTTTTTGTGTTGCCTTCTTTGTTTGTCTATCAAGTTGTATTTCGTTGCTTGTCCAGCACTTTGGTCAGCTGTTATTGTTGTTTTTAAAATACTTTATAAATAAACGTGACTTGACTTGAATTCAAGTGGAGATGAGGAGGGGTAAGAAGCAGAAAGGGGGAGGGGGGTGAGAGTAGGGAGTGCAGACTGCAGAGATGCTGTTGTGGCGTGAGTTATTGGGGAGACCGTTAGGGTGTGAGCTGGTGTTGCTATGTCAAATCTGTTAAAAAATAGATTCAGCTCATTAGCCCATTCCTCATTGCCGTGAACTCCATCACAACTGTTAGGTTTGTAACCTGTGATGGTCCTCATGCCACTCCGCACTCCTCTGATGTTATTGTGTTGAAGTTTCTTCTCCAACTTTCTTCTGTAATTAAAAATAGTCTGATTTACCACCACCCCTTGAGTATCAGCCCTCCAGGGCTCCTCATACTGCAGAACCCACAAGTCCCCTCCACCTTCTTACACACTCTTGACTTGAGACTCCCCCGCCACAAAAACAGGGGACCTCAAAACACACCATGAAGCCCTATCCCCAACTACAGTTTTCAGTGAGGAGCGGTGCACCTGTTTAACCTTAGTCTGGTCATCTACAGGGGCAATGCTGTACGCAGCACTACCATTTCTTGGTGCCCATACCACTCTGTACAGCACCGACTCCCAACAATCCTGGATCTTATGGTGCCCTCTTACACTAAAATCCTGCAATCTCACCAACTGACCTTGCTTCAAAGGAGCCCCTCGGACATGACGATCATGCTTTTCCTTTTAGCGCACTGCTGCCACTCGCAACCTGTCTCGGGCACCTTCAAAAGCAATCTGCAACCGGGTCTGAGGGTTTCATGTAGAATCATGAAAAAAAAACACTGACTAAATCCATAATCTGTCTTCTTTTCAAAACTCCAATTGTCGGAAGTATTAAAGTTTTTAAAATTAGGTTAAATCGGCAATCAAAAGCAAACCACGTCACATTTCTTTGTTTTACCTGCATCGGGGGAGTATAGCACCACTCTTAGCTGAAGATCGCTATTCACGTGCTAAATAGCCTGGATCTGAAGCAGCAACCTCGTCATTACAGGCATACAGGTTTAGCCCACTGAGCCATGCACACAGGTATGAGATTCACTGCTGAAAGTGGCAACACAGCGGCAGAGACGTATGCGCGTGCCATTTTGTAGCCGATCAGTGTAAACACTACTGACATGTGCTCTTGTTTATTTCAATTACAATGGGCATATTCACATACGTCTTTATCCAATACTAACTGTCGGATTATCATGTTATTATCATGCGAATAGCATAAAGTGGGCGAGCGATCAGAGCTGCTTCGAAATGCAGATGCTTAAGTCAGTCACTCTTGTTATTTCTATTCATATCACGAAGCTGTAAAAATATATTTAGTTTCTACTTATATATATTTGAAAAGTAGACCATTCAAGATTTGTGATGGTGTATTTTTAATGTGTATATGACAAAAACTCGCAGAGTTATTTAAACGGATTGGCGAAATTTTTGTCAGGTCTCAAATGCAGGACAGCCGACTCCAGAGGGTTAACTTTTTCCTGGACTCGACCCAGCAGAAAATCCACTGGGAGCCGTGGTTCCTGCCCGAACATTAAAAAGAAAGGGGACTCCCCAACAGTTGGGTGAGGCATGGTATTATACGAATACAAAAGTTGTGGGAGACAGGAACTCCAATCCTGCTTCTGAGAATTCGGAAGGGTGCGCAGTAGATTGTTGATGGTCCGGTTGAACCACTCACATTGGCCATTTCCATTTGGATTATACGGTGTATGGGATTTCTCAATGCCATAAAGAACACAGAACTGCTGGATAAGAGAACTCTCAGAGTTCCGGCCCTGATCTGAATGTAGCCAAGCAGGGACACCAAACTTTGAGAACCACTCGTTCACCAACACCTGAGCCACGGTAGCAGCATGTTAGGTCCAAAGTGGCCACAACCAACGTGTATTTACTGATGACATCAGTCATAACTAAGACATTCTCAACCCCGTCATAAGTTGGCTCCAACACCGTAAAATCTATCACCAGGACCTCGTTACGGCATGAAGCCAACAAAAGCCCCATATAACTATGAGCTATGGGTTGGGTGTCCTTGGCAACTTGACACCTTTTACAAGCCTGACACCAGTTGAACATGTCAGAAGACATTCCTGGCCAATAGCATCGCTGCCGCAACAAACCTAATGTCTGCTCCACCCCCTGATGTCCATGCCTCTGATGCACCTCCATCAAAACATCGTCCTTTAAGGCCTGGGGTAACAGCAGTTGCAACACGGCCTCCACACCATCAGGACGGAAGACCTGCCGAAATAAAATGCCATCCTGCTCTACCAAGTGGTCCCATTGCCGGAGACATGCGAAAACTAAAGAATACAACTGCTTATGCTCCTCGTGATTCGGACGTCGCTCCTGCTTCCAGAAGGTCTTGGCCCTCTGGATCACCGGATCAACTTCCTGGAGCACCTGAATATCAGGTGTACAATACGACAGGGCTGCAACAGCCGCTTGTGCTACTTCAGCCATTACTGGCTGCAAAACTTGCTGCAAAGGCTTTAGGAGTGGGGTGCCAGGTAGCAAGGCCTTCAGATCTTGTACACCAGGAGAGTGCTGTCGGGACAATGCATCCGCGTTCCTATTACTCTTCCCAGAACGGTACTTTATTTTAAAATTGAAAGAGGCAAGCTGTGCCACCCACCGTTGTTCGGTAACACCCAACTTGGCAGTGGACAGATGACTGAGAGGGTTGTTGTCAGTATAAACAATATACTTATGACCCAACAGGTACTCCCTGAATTTCAGTCATTGCCGACTTAAGTGCCAAAAACTCCGACTTCATGGAGCTATAGTTGACCATAGTTGACGCGGGCTACAGACCCCTACAAGTGTAGGCAACCGGCCTCACCTTCCCTTCCTGCACTTGAGATAACACGGTTCCCAGGCCACCTTGGCTGGCATCCACCTCCAAAATTAAGGGCAGAGTGAAATCAGCAAAAGAGAGCACCGGCTCTGCACAATAAAACCTCCAGCCTCTCCAGATGCTGGTCTACCGTGGAGGAATAGATGACTATATCATCCAAATATAAAAGCAAAGACTGGCATTGTTGATCACCAACAACCTTCTGCATCAGCCTCTGAAACATACTAGGAGCATTGCAGAGGCCGAAGGGCATACGGTTCCATTTGAATAAACCAAAGGGGGTGCAACACACAGACTTTAGTGGATCAGCCTCAGAAACCGAAACCTGATTGTACCCACTGGCTAAATCCATAGTGGAAAACCAGCAGGCGCCTGTCAAAGCATCAAGGGACTCCTGGATGCGAGGGAGTGGAAAGGCATCTTTCCGGGTCTTACTATTTAACTGTCTATAATCAACACAGAGATGGAGACTGTCATCCTTCTTTCGCGCCAATACAATAAGAGATGCGTAGGGACTGCTACTTTCCTGGACCACTTGCGCCTCCAACAACTGATTGATATGCTCCTTAAGCTCATAATCAGAAAGCGGAATGCGCCTATAGCACTACCTAACAGGGGTCTTGTCTACTGTCTACTACTTGTCTAATGGTATCTCATGTTCAATCAGATCCGTACAACCTAAGTCTCCCTCATGAGCTGAGAAAACAGAAAAATACCTATGAAGGAGTGCCTTCACCTTGCTCGGTCCTTCAACAGACAAGAGGAACAGATCCACAGCATCTTCAATCTGCTCTGGCACCAGGCCATACACAGACTGACCAGCCACCTTAGCCACTATAGATGGCACCTCCATAACCCATGCGGGTAAACTGACAACCCTAACCTTAGCCAGAGTACCAACCACCATACAGGGATAAAGAAGCAAATCTATAGAGCCCACATTCAAAATAGGAATGTACTGTAAGCAGTGCCCCTCTCCACTCAAACTAAAGCAGAAGAAGCAATCAATCCTGCTGGAAGGCCAGAGTCACAAGGCTCTGCTTAGATTCGACAGGCCTTCCCACTACGCACCTTAAACTCACCAGGCATAACCGACTCTACCTTCACACTGCCCTGATGACATTGCTGCAAGGCCTGCATAATAAGGCCTGGAGCCACCACAACAGAGGGCAAGTCAAACAAGGATAAACCATGCTGCCCAAAAAGCTCACAGTAACACCTAGACATAATGTCCATCCCCAAAACACCAGGAGCCTGAAGCACAGTGCCATCAGTGGGATCCTTAACCACTAGCACCCCACACCGAGGCATTACCTTCCCGCAAAACTCGACCTCCAACTCCAAATATCCGATATAAGGGATTGACAACCCGTTAGCTGCCCTCAACTATAGCTAATGACAAGACTGTACCCTCTCTTGACCACTCGACTCAAAATAAGTTTGAAAGAAACTTTGAGTAACTGTGGACACCATGGATCCGATGTCTACTTAGCAACGGACCTGAACTCCACCTATCTTCACATCAAAATGTGGGCATGCTGAAACCAGAGTAGACAGGTCCTCCATCCTTCCAGAGTCCACGTTTGAGCCAACAACAGCACCTCCCGGAGCTATGGCTCCAAAGCGCGGCAGGCACTAGTTTCCTGATGACGTTGGATGAGATGGCCCAGCAGCTAATTGACTAGATACAGGCAACGGCTGGCGAAACACCCAAATACCATCATAATCCCTGGTGAAATGACCAGCCTGCTGACATAGTCTACAAATAAGATCTCGTGGGGGGGCACGGCTACGCTGATAAGAGTTCTGCAGACGAGAAACCCTTTGCTTGAGCTGACTAAGCTGTTCCTGTTGCAACCGCAACATCTCCTTCACTTCACCCAGCTCAGACACCTGTGGCGAGGCAACAGTCACCTGCGGACTGCTGTTAACCCCATACTGATAACCCAGCACAGCCAGGACGGATTGACTCCGGTCCCTAAGCCCTCCGGGCAACCCTTCCTGCTCCCAGAAAATTGCCTCGCCTCTAACATCCAACAATGTAGCGGTAGGCTGTCGCCGCATAAACTGTTTCAGTTTGCGCTGTAAAGCTCCATCCAGAACAAATTGGTCAGGCAACAACCCCTCAGCGTTGGACATGCAATCAGGGACACACTGCTGTACTGAATCCATAAGACCCATCAAGGGATGGGAAAACTCATGCAATGCAAGTTTCCTCTTCCTGTTGCCATCAGGAGAAAAAGGCCTCCTGTAAAGCCACACTGGAGTCAGAACAACCATACAGAACAACTCCTGCAATATTGCAATAACCTTAACTGGATCTTCCTGCTCCACAACAGGATGGAACTTCATCTCCTCCCGCGCCTCACCGCTAAGATGGTCAAACAAAAAAAATGCCTGATCACAACCACCCAAATGATGGGCCCTCATACACGTCTGCATCTCCTCAATCCATTCAGCTAGTCCTACACCCGTTCTTCCCCTAAAACTGGGACACTTCCAATCCCAGGGCACCAGCACTAGCCTCTCTGTAAATGGTGTACTAACAGGAAAGGGGACTGTAGAGGGTCCGGCAGACAGATGGTGCAGATCCGGGATCCACCCCAGGCATAGCCTGCTCCCGCTGCAACCTCTCATTCTCTGCTCTTAGCTGCATAACCAGATCCCTTAACTCTCCTCTCAGATCCCTCAGCTCTTCTTCCATAACGCACCTTTCGCAGATACTAGAAATGGAAAAATAAAGACACGTCTTACATTAGAGCGACCGGCATAACGTAGTGGTGAGACTCAGAAAGGACAGTTCTACCTCCACAAAGGACCAACTGCTGCTCTGTTCTAATAAAACACCAATCCCAACAAAATCATTTCCCCACCAAAGTACAAGAAAACAAAAAAAAACATAAAAGCAATGGAGCACACGTCTCTGCCTTAACATGTAATCCTGCCGAATACGCCAGAATGTCTGTTGTAATACTAGACGGCTCTGCTTTCTACTTCTAAATACCAGTTATCCTTTTTGCTGCCCCAAAAAGGAGAGGTAACAGGCCAGACTACGCCACGCTGGGAATTGCACCCAAGGAGATAACTGATCCTCCTCAACCCCCCGATCAGGCACCCAGGTTCGATATATGACCAGGCAAGAGATGCGGTACCACTTTAAAATGCTTTTATTACACCAAACCACAGAAACACAGCAAAGCATAAACACTTCATCCCAATATCAACTGGGACTTGGAGCCCAATACGAGAGGAAATGGGCAGTCAGCGTAGGAGCTCCGTAAAACAAAACCAAACCAAACACACCAATAAAAGAAACCTACACAGCTCCCATACAGCAGATACACACAGACACTCCCCCTTCCCCCCAATAATCAGACGAACAACCGACAATCAAACAAAATCACCAATAAACTTAACCTCATACACAAGATACAAAACCACTTAACACAAAACTAAAGAAATAAACAATATATAAAACAGATCCAACAGAGCAGCAGTGGTCCTACAAAGTCCCCGTCATGTTCTTGCAGCTGGTAACTTGTCCAGACACCATCTAGTAGGAAGGCAGATACAGTTTATGCACTACAGCCGAACAAGAGGGCAAAACCAATGGCTTAGTCAGGCATACATACTGTTTGGACAACACTCTCAATCACACATGAGAGGGGAAACAGACACACCATACCGATGTCATGCTGAAGAAGCTGTCCTGTTATGAAGCGATGTACACACTGCCTTCAAGCAGAATTACGGCATCACACTGCTATCAAACGCCGAAAACAAGTAATGGCAGAATGTAACCAACTAGGAACAAAACAGCTACCTTACTCACACTGCTTTAGCAGGAGTTGGAGGGGACAGAGCAACCTGGAAACGAACCGCAACAACCGTCGATAAATCAGGGAATCCCCCCTATTAGGCACCAAAGCCTTATATTATGTGCCCTCAAGGGAAATAATTGACAAACCACGCCTCCCACGCGATCAACGCAGCTCCACCTGCTACAATTGCACAATAAAGAAGACATATAACATACCATCCACCTCAATCAACCAATCTTTCCAGAACATCATGACTCGGTTCTCTAGTCTCCTTCTGTTGCACTCAGGATCTGAGAAGCAAACACTGAAGAGGTCCAGGAGGCTCTGCATTTCAAGAGCTTTTGGGCCACCAATGAAGAGACGTTTCATTGCTTCTGGGTGCTTCTCGATGGCTTCTGTAACCAGGATTTTTAAAAACAGGATTTTTAATCCATCCACCAACCTGACAGAGCAGAAGTATTAAACAAAACAAAACAAAAAAATTAAACCAGTCAGTGTTTTGTTTTCATAATGCAACAGTTAAGCAAGATTCCATCCATTCTGCCTTATCTTAGACCAGTGGTTCTTAACCTTGTTGGAGGTACCAAACCCCACCAGTTTCATATGCGCATTCACTGAACCCCTATTTAGTGAAAAATAAAATATGATTTTTTTCAAATTCAAGACATAGATATGTTTTTTATTGGTGCACAAAATAAGTCGTGCATGAACATCACCTTGTTCAAAGAACAAAACCAACACAATGCATGAACTTACAACAAATTACATACCTGCAAATCAGTGTGACTTCTGCTGTTGCCTTTGAGAGACCAGTTCAGATATGCGCGCTAAATTCCCCGCAGCACTGATTGGCTAAGCAGTGTAGCATGATCATCTGCAGCCAGTGATGGCCAAGCAGGGGCGTGTCATCACGAATTTACACGATAATTCGGGTATGTCCGGACCTCTGCGGCAGAGGCTCTGCCGAACCCCTGAGACCGACTCACCGAACCCCTAGGGTTCGATCAAACCCAGGTTAAGAAACACTGTCTTAGACACATGCTTGACAGGCAGCGTATTGTCATCATTTGCTATATGCCTTTTTTGTCCTGATTAACTGGATTTTTTCTCCCTACTATAAAGCTTTTACAATTCACATATCACAATTTTGTGTAACTCAATATATTGATTTATATAGTGCACATCAGTAAATGCCTGAAAGCCCCCTAGTGCAAACTGGATTGTAGGCAAAGCTGGCAAGGAAATACTCCTTTTTAATAGGTAGAAACTTTGAGCAAAACCCAGATCAAGGGGGTAACCCACCTAGCGTTAGGGTTATATTGGTCGCAACAACACAGTGGGTGCATAATCGTCTCATAAGGGTACTATTGTAAGGATAAATGTAGCTATGACTTCTTAATATTATTTCATCACTGTATTATTCTTTATGACATAGTGTGTGTGACGTTCGGCAAGAATGGAGCAGGCAATATGCGGGTGCAAGCGGGTTTATTATATAAATCAGTCACAAACAAATCCAGAGGGGCAATCCAATTGGACAGTCAGGTCACAGGCTGAGGTTGAGTTCTGGGAAGATCAGTCCTACACCAAAGGACGTGATGAGGAGATGAGAGGCAGGAAGGAGCAGGGTCAGCAAGGCAACTGGGCGGGACGGAGGAGGCAGGAAGGCAGGACACAGCGGGCAGGACGAATAGAGCGAACAGGGGGCAAGGAGAGTGCTCGGTAAGGCTCATTCAGAAAATGGCAACAATACTTCACGAGTAATGTCGTGACAGCCAATCTTAAGTAACGAGGTGATCAGCTGGCGATCACCTGCTGGTGTTCGACCCTGCCCGCCTGGGTGTGACAGTGTGTTCAATACAGCTCTAATGGAATTTGTCAAAAAAAAATCTTGCCTCATGCACAACAGCCATAAAAAGCGAAAATTGACTATAGAAGTGAAATAAATTTTGAGATCATTTGTTACTTACTGCTCCAAGGCCTTTTGTGTTCGACTTTCAACATAGGCCATTGCAGCTTCCTCTACAAGGGCATGTCTTTGTTCCATTGTGTGGAGAAACCCAGGACTTTCAAGCAACCCCAGTAAACTACGTAACGCTGGTCATATATTAATCATAGGAGCAGATTTGTTCTCCGGACATTGAGCTGTGCGCTGAGGAACTCAGACCATATTATTTGCCCAGGGAATTTACCCAGGTGATCTTAGTGGCTGTTTATGTTCCTCCCTCTGCTAACCCCACAGTGGCATGTGACATTGTTCGTTCTGCCATTGCCCGGTTTTTCACCCGAGTGCCTTCATAACTATCTCGGGTGACTTCAATCATGTTACCTTGGATGTTATACTCCCAACCTGTCATGCTCCGTTCATCCTGACCTCTCGTCGACCACGCCCCCTCATTAACCCCATGTTCACCAGCTGTTTCCTGTTGCCTGACATCAGTCTGTTTGTATTTAGTCCGCATTCCAGTGTGTTTCCCTAGTCTTGTCATTAACGTTACATGTGTTCTCCAGTAATAAAGCAAGCAAGCAAATTTATTTATATAGCGCATTATCATACACAAGAGGTCATTCAATGTGCTTGTCATGATCCGCCCCGTCCGATCCTCCTGTGTGCCACGCCCACCTCGTTACCTCGTGTTCCTGCCCCGATTGTGATCACCTGTGTCCTGTTAATTCCTGACCTACCTGTGTATTTAGTCCGCGTCTTTCCCCAGTACGTCAGATCCATCATTGTATTGTTGCTGATGTTCGTACCTGTCTGCCCTTTCTTGGTATTAAACCCCGTTTACCTGTCCATCCGGCTCTGCTCGCCTGCTTGCCCGCCCGCTCGCTCGCCCGCCAAACGTGACAGTGCTTTAGAAGGCAAAGGCAAAGCAGAAAGAATATTACAATAAAAGAAAATAAAAAATAAAGTTAAAAGCAATAAAATACAACAGAATATAAAGGCACATGGAGTTAATATAGTAAATATAGAAAATCAGAAGAATAACACTGTATAAAAATAAAAAAAACAATAATTAAACACATTTCTCAGATCAACCGGTTTCATCATTAAATTAGTCCAATACTTCTCCCTCCTTCGAGCATCCTGATCGCATTTTACCCTGTGGTTTTTCCCACAACCACTCAGACCGGTGTACTTAGTTCTTTATTAATTGCAGTTTCTCGGAATTGAACCCCTTAAAGGTTCCCTAAGGCGAATACTATGTGGAATCTATCCCACCCCCTTATAGGTTTCAGGTGGTCTCCAACTCTTGGTACTCACAAGATTTTTTGCTCTTTTGCTGAGAGAGTATTCCCTTGTTAGTCTATTCAGACTGACCTTGGTATCCCCAAATGGGTTTAAGGAAAAGCAGTAGAGAGTAGTGCAGTTTTTAACAGGTTTTTAAAGCTGGTTATAGCTGGGGCAGATCTGATATGATTTGGTAACTGGTTCCAGCATTTAGTTGCACAGTGACAAAAAGCCATTTCAGCTCTACTCACCATAAGCTGACCAGTGCCTGCAGATCTCAGGGACCTCGCTAGATTATACACTTCAAACATATCAGAAATATATTTGGGGCCCAAACTATTAAGTGATTTGTACACAATTAGTAGTGCTTTGAATTCAATCCTACACTGAACTGAAAGCCAGTGTAAAGACTTGAGAATTGGAGTGTTGTGATCTCTTTTTTTAGTTTTAATTAAGACTCTGGCATTTTGAATGAGCCACAGCTGTCTAATTTTTTGTTTGACTTTTTGGGAATCCCAGTGAGGAGGGCATTACAGTAGTCGATTCTGCAGGAAATGAAGGCATGGATAAGTTTTTTCAAATCTTGGTGGGATACGAAATCTTTTACTTTGGTGTCCTAAATGTTTGGTCACTAAAAAACAAGTCATTTCTAGTTATGATATTATCTATGTTTTTAAGGTGCTGACTTCATTATAGATGTAATGTGGTCACTAAATTTAAGTTCTCAGTCTAAGATTATGCCAAGGTTGTTAGCACGGGTTTCACGATGGGCGATCCAGGGAACGGGCAAGCAGACGAGAAGACGACAGTATGGGACAAACGGGGTTTATTGACAGGTCCGGAGGCACATCAGGGAAACGAGCATGAGACACCACAATGACGGATCTGGGGAATACAGACTGAGACGCGGACTAAATACACATGACAGGCTAAACTGAACAAACAACAGGTGAGTACAATCAGGAATCACACAAGGTAATGAGATGGGCATGGCACACACAAGGTTCGGACGGAGCTGGGCGTGACAACGGGTTGACGTTCTAAGAGCTCTGCTTTCAAGATAATTGCTGAGATTTGATCTTCCCTCTTTGTATCCAAACAAGATTATTTCAGTTTTAGTCGTATTAAATTGAAGAAAATTTTGGTCCATCAAGTTATGTGTCACGCCCAGCTCCGTCCGATCCTCCTGTGTGCCACGCCCGCTCGTTACTTCGTGTTTATGCCCGATTGTTCTCACCTGTTGCTCGTTTACCTCAGCTTGTCTTGTGTATTTAGTCCGCATCTAAATGAGTCTTGTCAGATCCGTCATTGTATTGTTGCTAGATGTTCGTGCCTGTCTGCCCTTCTGTCTGCAATAAACCCCGGTTTCCCCGTTTACCCTGCGGCTCTCGCCTCCTTGCCTGCTCACGAACGTGACATTATGTACTTTATCAAGGCACTGTAGCAGTGAGTCTATGGGACCAAAATCACTTGGAGAAACAGCTAAGTAGATCTGAGTGTCATCTACATAATTATGATAGGACACATTATTCTCTGTAAAAAATAGACCCACTGGAAGCATATACAGATTGAACAGGACTGGGCCAAGAATGGATACTTGTGGCACTCCATAAGGCATGACAGTTTTTCCAGATTCATATGTGCTGATTGATACGAAATAATTCCTGCCTTCTAGGTATGACCTAAACCAGCCGAGTACTGTGCCTGAGAAGCCAGTCCAATTTTCCAACCCTTCTAGCAGTATGTTATGGTCAACAGTGTCAAAAGCCGCACTCAGGTATAAAAGCAACAGTACAGTTATTTTACCTACATCTGTATTCAGGCGAATGTCATTCAGTACTTTCATGAGGGCAGTTTCTGTACTATGATGCTTACAGAAACCTGACTGATAATTGTCCGGAAGGCCATTTCTATCGAGATATTTACTAATTTGATTACTATTGAACTACTTTCTCATGCAATAACTTTGCTTAAGAAGGGAAGATTAGAGATAGTCTTCAGCTGTGTCAGAAAGATGCCAGAGCGTAGAAAACTATTCACAATATGCAGCAAGTCATTTGATAAGCTGTTGAAAACCTGCTTAAAAAGTTTGTAGGTAGAATGTCAAGAGAGCATGTAGAGGGTTTAAGATGCTGCACAATGTCCTCAAAAGTTCTAGCATCTACAGGCATAAAATCAGAGAGGAAGGATAACTTCTTTCTGTACATAGGAATGGAGTTAAGATTAAAGCCGCCAAGGTTTTGTCTGATAATCGCAATTTTTCTATTAAAAAATTATGCAAATTCATTACATTTTTGAGTAGTTAGGAATTCTGGCGGTAACTGCACTTGGGGATTTGTTAACCTCTCCACTGTGGCAAAAAGGCAACAAGTATGTTCCTATTAATAATATCAGAGAAATATGCTTTTCTAGCTTGACTCAACTCCATGTTATAACTATGAAGTCTCTCTTTAAAAATGTCATAGTAAACTTGAAGCTTACTTTGCCTCCAGTGGCGCTTGGCTTTCCTGCACTCTCCTTTCTGGTTTGTTACAGCTGTGGCATTCCTCCATGGTGCTTTCTGCTTGCCAAAAACAGTTTTGACCTTGAGGGGAGCTAAAGCATTAAGGACATTAAGCATTTTAGAGTTAAAATGTTTAAGGCTCTCCTCTACTCACTGAATCGCTGAGCTTGGGGTTGTAGAAATGGCCTCCATAAAGGCAGCACAGGGGTTTTCGTTATTAAACCATTTTTTAACAGTTCTAATGAGTGATTGGCTAATATGGGGTAACGATACATCAAACAAAACACAGTAGTGATCAGACAGGGCCAAATCCAACACATTCAGAGAAATAATATTTAAGCCTTCACTGATAACTAGGTCCTGGGAAACCTCAAAGGTGTCAAAAACAGTAATAATATCTAGGGCTGTCGATGTGAATATTAAAATCCCCCACTATAATAAATGAGTTGTAATCAGTAGAAATTATTGAAGGCAGTTCAGAAAATTCATCAGTTAAATTATGAAAATATTTTGGAGGCCTGTAAATGGTTAGTAGAAGAGTTCTTGGAGAGCATTTTACGACAATACAGAGATATTTAAAACAAGAAACAAAAAGGTTAATGGACTGAATAAGGCTGATTTAAATGAATCTGATTCAAATGATTATGAATTGGCATGCCTAGAACTTTACTCTGTCGAAGAAAGTCAGCAAAAAATGATCTGGGTGACACCAGAAATTGAGGGGCAGAAACTGAAAATGGAGTTAGACACAGGGCCCTGTCAATCAACTCTTACAAGGACTACAGCGACAGGTTTGCCAAAATCAAACTTAGACGAACCTCACTGACACTTAAGACTTATACAGGCGAAAAGGTCTCCCCTCTGGCGTAATTAAAGGTGAAAGTTGTGCAAAATGATAATGTTCCCTATTTATTTAAGGACGAAGCAGAACATAAATGTCTAGAAGGAATTTTGTCGAAGGTGGGCAACACCCATTGTACCTGTGGTAAAGAAGAGTGGGGCTTTACGCATCTGCAGTGACTTTAAAATCAGCATAAATCCAGACCAGTATCCACTATGTCACGTTTCGGAGCACAGGCGAGCGGGCAAGGAAGGGAGAGGAGCCAGGAGCACGAGGAAACGGGGGTTTACTTC
>JAODKF010026515.1:4058-19133 GCA_026779585.1 Mormyrus proboscirostris
CTCTCCCTGGCTGATCTGGTCAGAGTAACACGGAGGACAGGGCCTCGCTCTCCCTGGCTGATCTGGTCAGAGTAACAAAGAAGCAACACATTTACTGCACTCCTTGAGGAAAACCTACGGCTGCTAGAAAAAAGTGGGGAGAGTGGTTGATTTTTACAGGTATGGGGAGAGAAGAAAAGCTGAGCTGTGAATGAGCAGTATGTAAGGTATGTGTAAAACCTGTCACTCCTATCCCCAGTCATACATATAGATATGTAAAGCAAGCATGAAGCTTTGGGTTACCATACATCTGTGTTTCCCCAGACACTTTTTTTTTTGGCCCCCTATTCTGGTTTCCGAGCGTTTTTTCAAGAATATTCAATATATGGAAACCACTCAGTATCATCATACAGCATTTCCAAGGATTGTGCACATTTAATTAAAAAATTTAATGATATGCACATTTCTACATGTCACGGCTGCTCAAGAGTGATGTTAACTTCCAGAAACTTTCCAGAAGTTGACATCACTTAAACATTTTATACTTGTTTATACATTTACTGAGCAACAGAGCGTCCTCTTTTTCGTCTCACCAAATATAGTCTATATCTAATATTCACTCACCTTGCTAACGATTTCCATAAAAATAAGGCTGTTTGCTAGTGCTTGATATAGTCAGCGACTAAAATAAGCTGCCTTTCAAAATTCTGTAAGTTGGGTTTCACAAGTTCCTTCCTTGATACATAAACTGCAAAAATAGTACTCATCATTGGGGAGAACTAAGTGACGCAGTTGCACTTCCGATTTGGAAATCAGCTGCACCACCTAGATATCTTTTTTTCAGCAGGCCTCAGGTTCTCTATAAGGGACAGCTATTCAGACCAGTGTTTCCCCTACAATTATTGTAGGGGGGCACCCCGCCCCCACTAATGGCACCGACCCGCCCCCCCTGAAGTTAATTTTATTTAATTTTATTTTCTATATAGCGCCAGATCACAACAGAAGTTAAGGCTACCTGTCCTATAGAACAGGTCTATACATTGTCCTTTTATTAAACAAGCCAAATAGCCTTATGTTACTTATGTTATTTACACAGCAGCTTGTCATTTTTCATTTCTACACGGTTGCGCATTTACAATTCTCCTCTGCTCTCTATCGTGCGTGGTGGATACACACAGGTGAGCACACTCCCACTTGCAGACAAAGAGAGCGCTTCAGAAAATATGTCGCGTCAACCTCCCGGTCAGCAGTGTAAACTGTGAGAGGGTCTTCTCAACCATGAACAGGGTAATAAATACCAGATTCCAGAAGCCCAAAAAGATACACTGTAGTAACAAAAGCTGCACACTTTGTGGATAATTGTCATAAAAAGAAATGTTCTGATGTTTAGTTTGTTAGATTGACTGATGTATTTAAAAATAAACCATGAACACCAAGAATCCTATTGGTGTCTGTCTGCCCCCCCAGAGCTGCAAACCTAGGGAAAACACTGCTAACCATGGTCCTCAAGGGCCAAGCACTCCTGATTTTCCAGCCTTTCTATACCTGTGAGCCGAGTGTGAAGCCTCTGGCCAATCAGAATCAGTAATTATTAAACTAACTACCTGTGAGAACCGAAAACAAGGCCTGAATTTGGAATTGAGGACCAGATTTGAATAGGGGGGTGTCACGTTGTGGGGAGTTTGGATGCGTGCATATACCACAAGGGCAGAATTATTAGGAAAGTGTGTATTTTAGTTTTATCTTCTCTTCACACCAATATTTTGAGTACAGATATATCTCCAATTAAAAACTGTTTTACAATAGAGCATGCCTGGTATTTGGTCTGAGTATTTTCTGACTAGAGTAAAATTGAAAACTGTGGATACTTCCCTGTGCAGAATTATTAAGACAATTATCACTATTAAAATTGCCCAAAAAAAGACAGTACAGAGAGTATAAAAAGTGATGGACATAGTGCAAAAATAGTAACTGAATAAAAAGGTGGCTATACAGGACAATAAATTTGATAAAGTGGACCATATAGAATGGGTGACAGATTGTTATTCCTTATATACTAAATTTTATGGTATTCTTTTATTAAACGGTAAAACATTGCCAGGATTACATAAAAAGCCCAGACTTGATCAGTTCGGGACTGAAAACCATTGATGAAGCTTAAACAAAACTGGAAATCATGGACTGCCATCAAGTGTAATGTCAACGTGATGAAAGTTCACTTAGAGCATTTGTATTGCACTCAGATGGACTGTGATGCTTTCAGCTTCATTAACAAACGTACTGTTATCACGGAGAAATAACGAGGAGTTTGGCTTGGACATTAAAAGATATGCATGAGAATATCTCTAAAATAAATCAGGGCAGAAATACTGCATGTTTTAGCACATGAGCTTAAATTAGCCAGTCTTCAACAATCTAGATACCACAGCTGAAGGCTACAGGCTTGCGCTGATGAACCACCAGGCCCATACATTTTTCAGTGCTGTGGAAAATGTATGATGACTCTAAAATCCTAAAACGGGGAGAGAGAGTTGCAGCGTGTGGGCCAGTGTGTGGCCACTTACATAGGTGTGTGCCCACAAATGCACACTGACATCTTCCTCCCCCACTATCCCACAATCCGTCTCACCACCATCAGTTTACAGAGAGAGGGGGAGAGAAAAGTGACTACAGGTGGCAGAATTATCACAGCACAGACAATTACAAAACACACAGACAAGACACATGCAAATGTCCTTACTGCTAAAATCCAAACAGAACACATGTCTATAGGAACACACTCAGGATGTCAGTCAGTTATTATCTCATAAACAAATGCAAGGTTTTTATGAGTATTGTGCTTTTTTGCCCTTTACTTGCTGAGTAGGTACCAAGGGTCTGACTGCAGAATAACACCAAAGGAATGTGGCTTGGCAAGGCTAGAGAGCTGATCATGATGGTAAGCCTCCCACAGGTTAAGGACCTTCTACAGGACGTCATTATGAAATCACAACCAGAGTAAAATACATCAGAAAAAAAAACAGAAAACATCAATACACAGAAGGGAAGGTAGCATGAAGGGGAAAATCATGGAGAGTGGCACTCACAGCGCCACTGTAAATTGGGAGAGTGGTGCTCACAGAGCCACCGTAAACATGGAGAGTGGCACTCACAGCGCCACTGTAAGCATGAAAACCAGTGCTCACAGTACCACCAAAAATATGGAGAGCAGCGCTCACAGACCGCTGTAAACATGAAAACAAGTGCTCACAGTGCCACCGTAAACATGGAGAGTGGTTTTCACTGTCTCTCTATAAACACGGAGAACGGCACTCACAGTGCCACCATAAAGAGGGAGAGTGGTGCTCACAGAGCCACCGTAAACACGGAGAGTAGCACTCACAGTGCCTCTATTAACACAGAAAGTGGCCCTCACATACCCCTTTCACACCTAATCCTTGCCGGAGCAGGTGCTGGTGTTCGGCTGGAGGTGGGCTTGAGCTCACTTCGGCCCCATCAAAAACCATTACGCATTCACACTGCGCTTGGTGCCGAAAGAGTAGAACGATGACGTCAGTGTGTGTGTGTGTGTTGCTGTGGAAGCGGTACTGTTTCAGAAGCGAAGATGAAAATGGAGGACCACGCAAGACTTTTTGAATTTACAGCAAATGTTTACATTATTTTTAGTTTTACGTGTTATTGTTTTGGGGTTTGACCCAACACATTTCATTCAAAATTTCTGAGTGTCCCACAACTATTGTGAGTACATCTGCCAATACTTATTCCTGTACTTCAGAGGTTCAAAGGCATTCACACGATTGGCGACATTCGTGGATGAACTGTGACTCATGCAAAATAATCGGAGGGGCTGTATGTAACTGTCACGCATGTACACATTCACCAAAGCGATACATGTGGCAATCGATTGTTGTAACAGCGCAAATCTGTACTTATTCTATGTACATTTGCACTACTATGACAAGAAATTACCATGCCTTTTAACCTTTATACTGCAAATGAAGTACAAATTAGTATATAAAGGTTAAAATGCATAGCAATTTCTTGCCAAATCAGCCCAAATGCACATAAAATAAATATGGCACACTGCAGGAACTACTACGCAATAGGCATTAATGGACTACTTTGATAGGAAGAGTGAAGACAAGACAAGAACTAAACATTTTGGTAAAACTTTTTTTTACAAACTATTCAAATAATCGTGAAATATGTAAATCTTTCACAATAATCTTTATGCGCAATAAATAAGTATAAGGAGTGATGCTCCTGTCCATCTGCAATCTGTTAAAACAAGCACACGAAAGACGACATAAATTTCACTTAAATTACTGGCATTTCAAGCAAGTGCAATGAAAATAACAGACTCGTACACTAACAAAGCAGATAGCTGTACATTATGTATGACTAGTTGGTACACCAAAGTCAGCTAAGTTGTCCTTACAGCGATATATAGGTAACCTAGCCCTAGTCATATATAAGACACAACTCACCGTTTAATGATATTCAGCTTTGTTTGACGGATGCTTGGAAGGCACCCGACACACACCAAAATGTAAAGTTCATAGTCACATTACAATTAAACACAACAACAACTTACCCGATTCCTCCAAAGTTGTTGCAGAGTTCAATGTTCCAGTCACCTGGGGGATAAACCCCTGCCTTCTCCAATTCACTCTGCATTGCGTTGTAAACTTTAGTTTTCCACTTTGATGACTCTAACCCCGCCTCTAAACGTAGCGGGCTCCCAGCTCGGGCCCAGCAATCTTTCCGGGCCAGATCAATGAGCTCCAGCCCGGATATATCGGCCCGGCACCACTGTTAATTTTGATGTGAATGCAATGACTGGGCCGTAACTTGGCACGGGCACCAGCCCTGATGTGAAACGACTAACAGAGCCACTGTAAACATGGAGAGTGGCACTCACAGTGCCTCTATAAACATGGAGAACGGCACTCACAGTGCCACCATAAAGAGGGAGAGTGGCGCTCACAGAGCCACCCTAAACACGGAGAGTGGCACTCACAGTGCTTCTATAAACGCAGAGGGCTAAATTTTAACGATTTAACACAAAGCGTGAAGCGGAATGGCATGTGACCTCACCTTTAAAAGGCAGCGCCACATGATCTATGGCAGATTGTCATTACAATCGCACCGACAATATGCCCGGCCACGCCTCATTCACAACACACTACTCCTACAGGTGGAAAGCAGGCGCAAAATCATTTACTAATTTGACGACACCCTTGCACCGTGTGAAAATGAGCAACGCGCTGGTACGAAACCAGCAAAACGGTTTGCGCATGTGGAAAATAGAGTCCGGAGCTCACAGAGCTGCTGTAAATATGGAGAGTAGTGCACACAGTGCCATCGTAAACACAGATTAGCAGTGCTCACAGAGCCGCTGTAAACATGGACAGTAGCGCACACAATGCCATCGTAAACACAGAGAGCGGTGCTCACAGAGCCACTGCAAACTCAGACGGTGACGGTCAAAGTGCCTTTGTTAATGTGGTATAAATGTGAACAATATAAATATACCCAGATATGACATATTGGTGACAGTTGGAGTAACTCTGTTGTGAAAGGTGCTATACAACAAATGGAACTGAATTTCATTTGCTTAAGCCTGAGTGTGAATGTGGGCCACAAGCACAGTCCATCCTCTTCCTCATCTGAAAAAGAGGATAGTGCAAGGAAAGAGTGTCCTTTCTCTTTCTGTCTTGCAGATCGGTAGTGCAATGCTCGTGCCAGCCTCCTTTTCTCCCTGAGTGAATGATGGTAGCTGGAATATACAAAGAAATGCCATAACAAATGCTGCCTTATTGTGACTGCATTGTAACATTGGCTAATAGAGTATGAATGAGGCAGTGTGGCACTGTGGGCTGCCTGTAGTGGGGGAGGCAGAGGCAGAGACAGGCTATCGGTTGTTTGAGCCATTTAAGTCACACTACTGATTGAAAACTGCAAAACATAACAAGGAGCAGAAGAGTTCCCTGCAAAATCTTCAGCAGAAAAATACAGGTATCATGGAACAAGAATATATCAAACATGAAGGAATAAACATTACATTGCATATGTATACATTGCTTTATTAATGAGATGCTCATGTTCAAAGTGGTGTACAAGGCAGTACAACTGACAAAACTCACCAGCACTAACATTAAAAAATGTAAAACACTGCAAATGCTCAGAAGTCTTCTCATTTACTAAGAGACAACTGAAATGCAATTTCAAAACTGCTATTCTGAGCCAGGATGATGCAAATCCCTCACACAATATACTAACCTAAAACACACCATTCCGTCCTTAGTACTCCAGGTATCTCTGTCCTCCTCCACACTCACAGGGAATTAGGTCCTCTGAGTACAGGTTACTCTGAAAAGTCCCACTGCTGCTTCTTTCAGGTGTCACAGTGAACTCTCAGAATCTTCAGAGATAGCTTCTAAAAGCATCATAAAGTTTAACCCTATGGAGCCTCCCCCTCTGTGGCAACAAAGACCCCTACTCACACATCTCCGAGTTCCCAGCCCTTGTTCCTGCACTACTTAAGACTGTTTAGCAGCCCCTCCACCAGCACTTCAGCTATGGCACTGGCCTAGTAACGAGATACGCCAAGAAACCCCGGAAGGTCAGGCAGCGTAATAGCAAAGGTCAGTTTTATCATCAGCATTCCAGTGGTGGGTCCCTTGGAAACCGTGTCCCTTCAGTGATCTGTCCTCTGCTCCGTGCTCAGCCTTTTCTCTTTCAAGCAGCAGGAAAAGCACAGTTGCACACAGCATACTAAACACTCTGTCTGGATCTCTGCTGCACCACGTGAAGAAAATGCAAAGGGGAATGTGAAACCATGTGAAGTGCAAAAGGGAAGTGTGAAGCCTTCTATCCTTCTAGCAGTGTTCAGACCCGATGCTCTCTATATACGGATCTGTGTCTATATATATATATGTATGTATGTATATAAACACACACACACACACACACAGATGCTCATAGACAGATGCACCGAATACAAACGCTGGGGCCGTGAATGACCAGGCAAAGCTAATGATTATGTTTTCATACCTGCTCAAGGACGAACAGCAAGTTGCAGTTTTTCCACCAAATATCACCCTAAATGAAGGGTCAGTCCGTGTCAAATCATCACACTTCAGGACCTCAACAGGTGGGCCTGTTAGCAAGGCTGAGAGTGCTGCACGCCTAGTGAATATGGCTAATAAGTAGGGCTGCAACTAATGGTTATTTTGGTAGTCGGCTAATCGTTCAAATTTTTTGTTGAATAATCATGATTATTTCATGCCTGACTGTTTTGATGGGCTCCAGTGCATGTCTTACCTCATCTGCTCACGTCTGTCCCCCTGTCAATGTCCCCCCGATGTGTCTGCATTAAGACCATTCAAATTTATAATAATCAAATTAAAATAACAACCAGTGAAACATAAGAATTTGAAAATAATCAGATGTTTTTATATTAGTGTGACCATCACAATAAAAAAGTACATTAAACAATACAAACTAAAGTGCACAAAGTCAAAAAGTTTAAATAAAGCTTCAATTTACAACTCAAATGCCAGCATTTGCATGCGTCATTATCTTTGGTAAGATGGGACACTCGTGTTGTGTGAAAGGCTGTCATACTAAATCACATGGTACAAATGGCAGAAATGCAGACCACAACATGAGATTTTTTCAGTTTCCCACTTGGAGAAGAGGATATGGACAGCAGGTAGAGGAGGTGACGAAGAGGCGTCGGGTGGCCTGGGTCGCAGCGGTGAGACGGATGGAGATCACCTTCAACACGATATCTCCCTTACTGCGTGTTTGCTCGCGGCATTTTCAGAATTACTGAATAGGCATTTTTTTGTCTTCTAAAGTTGGTATTTTCACATTGGTTAACTGACGCTAGCAAGCTAGCCTCACTATGGAGGGTAGTAGAAATGGGTTAATCTGTTCGTGTTAAACTAGCGTTAGAGAGTGAATGGTTTAAAATGACAAAAGTAAACAGCAAAACTGTGATGGCTTGTTTGTCAGTGCATGTATGTGTATATTCGCGTGCATGGATTATAAGCCACAATGCTGGAAAAGCCTGTCACAGTGTGCTGTGCCCTGACAAACCAACTATAGTTTAAGTTTAGAAACATTAGCAAGTACAGTTTCTAACGTTTCACATGATGTCTGGAAGGATCTGGATAAACTCATTGCATACAGAGCCTGTATTCTGCTTGCCACTTATATTTTATTTTAAATATGACCAGTAAAGTTATGTCCAATGACATTTTTGTGGTGTTCTTGACTCTTTTCCTTTCTTAAACGGAAAATTGTTTATTACTGATTACAAAAAAAAATACTTTTTTGGATAGAAAAACACTGAGAATGAAATATTAGGTTTATTAACCAAATGTGTTTACATCTGCGACACTCAAAATGGCAAAATAGGACGTGTCAGACACGATCTCTTGCTGACGCATTGACAATACAAAATCCACACCGATGATTTTTTGTAGTCAACGTCGTTGATTACGTTGACTAATCGTTGCAGCCCTACTGATAAATGCCCTTCATTCATCACAGGTGAGTGAGGTGTACAAATCGGTCCAGTGTAAGTGCACATTTAGGGAATCACTCAACTTTGCAAGCATCAAAGGTTGTGTTGTGGCTGCATATGATGATAAATGGTGGCTAGGATATGTTGAAGAAACTACGCCCAGCACTGGAGAGTTGAGACTGAGCTTCAGAAAATTTGGTATTTGCTTTTTGAGTTGTTGCTGAGATATCATTACTTATCTGAAGTTCACTTAAATCTCCCTCAATATTGATCCCAGACATGACCAATTTCAGTTTCACGAGTTACTCATGTGACCAAATCAGCATGCCAAGTTTCATTAAATTTTGTGACAATGAGGTCCGAAAGTGTGATGATTTGACATGGAATGATCCTGAAGTGAATTTACTGAGCAATGCAAAAGTAGAATAGAGAAATGTCCATCCCTACTCAGGACCAAAGGTCAGAGGTGTGGCTTGTCGGTGGGGATGGCTTGTTGGAGAGTGTGGCATATTCCTGTCCAAACAAGATCTCACGCATACCCAAGGCTGGGTTAGAAAGCCTCACAAAACCAAGGGAAGGAGCCTAAAGGGCTGAAAAAGTTTTGGGAGATGAGATGGTCTGAAACCTGTACTATGCACTGGCAGAGTAATCACCTACAAGAGCATCTTCCCCTTTTTTGGTACTAGAGTCAATGAACCTAGACTGCTCCACAGAAAAACGATCCAGTGCTGCCAATAGCAAAGAGTGAATCGATGGGTGACGTACCCAATACAAAACTTTCTAATAACATTAGAAGTAATTTCAACTGGTACCAGTAATTAGCTTTATTATGTTCACTGTGAATGACTACAAACCTATTTAGGCTAATATACAGAATGACATGCACTCTCATAAGGAAACTGTACAGAGTCAGAGTTCACATTCCACATACCATTACAAACATTGAAAGGGGTACAAAACGGCAGAACTATGTGCAGATCCCGTCATTCACAAAGAGCTGACCTGAGCCATCAGTGGAAATCCACAGGTTTCATTCTCAAGTACCCTCCTACCTAAAACAACTTCTCATCCCACACTGCATCACACTCTCTCTGATCCTACAGCACCATTCAACTGGTCCCACCATCCCTCAAGGAGCAAAGATGACATGCACCTAGACTCTTACGGAAAATGTTTCCGAACCACTTGGATTAGCACATCCAGGATTATACTTTTTTTTTTTTTTTTTTTTTAAAGAAAAAAGTATGACTTGCCAACAGAGTTTTTTAGAGTGATAGTATTCTTAGCTGGGTTCTATTGAACCAGCATCAGAATGTATTCACTCATGAAACTTCCAAGCACTTATGTAAGTCGCTCTAGCTAAGGGCGTTTGCCAAGTGCTGTAAATGAAACAAGAGCAAAAACCATGCTCCCTCTATGGAATGTGTATCACACCCCATCAGCATCGCCAACACCACCTGTAACCTAGTTTCCTTTGGATATGGGAATTTGTAGAGATGGGATCAACTCAGTTTTGCAAGAATGTTCTCCTTTTTAAAAATAGCAACAACTCAGAAAACTATCAATTAAATGAGAAAAAACGTGACAGGAATAGATTGATGGATTTTCAACATCAACACTTTTCTTCTCAGATTATATTTCCAGTTAGGCATAGTATCATTTAGTTACGAATACGTGGCACAGATAGGATCAAACCCTTAAGGGGCAGAATTATTTCAGAGGTTCACAACTGTCCTCTCACTGACAACACAAAACAGGCATTTGTGCCTGTCAAAATAAAATAAAAAAAATAAAAAATGAAAGTAAGAAAAAAAATTGCAACATCTCAGATCACACTTTGTAAATTTGGATTATTGGTAAATTAAATCCACAATAAGCATTTCAGAGTTAAAGCAATTTCAAACTGCACTCTGGCTAACTATGACAAGGAGGCCGTTCCTGGACTCAAGGCAAAATAACTTCTTTCTTTCAAATTAAAGTAAACATAGATCCAGGAAAAGTGATGCAGTTACTTATTTCTCTCCACAAGAGATGGTGTGAGTCTGCTAAACTGCTGTGGTCTATCAGGTCACACATTCAAATGCTGGCACTGATTCTGGGTCAATAATGAAACACCTCGCTCACCCACAGGCATGCACCTGCACCATGTCCATAATATCCTTACTAACAAAGAATCAAAACCCCATAAAGAAAGTAGAAGGCGGCCATTTCTTTTTTGCCTCTAAGGCTGAAAGCTATAAACACTTTCAAAGATTAACTAATTTCCCTTTTTTTCCACAAAATATTACTTTCAGAACATTGACTGAGGGTCATGGAGAATTAAAATAATCTCCCTTTTATTTCACCCGATTGTGCATTCAGTAAATAGATTAAGTGTCTACATGCTGAAAGGTCTACTACGTAACACACAGCAAGTCATTTGAAACTCGTCTACTAAGTTATTTATATTTGTTTGTTTGGGGGGCAGGTTCCTTATACTATGTATGCAAACAGTTGGTAAATAACTAAGTAGTTTAGAAATAGGCTGCAAAACAATTGTCAGTGGAATCATTAAAAAACATGAAATGGCCGGTCAAAGAATAAGTAAAATGATAAAGACCATATAAGTTTTATACAATGGTATAAATATAAAACCTTATTAATCAGAAATAGTATAAATAGGCTTTAATGCCAGCAGAACAACATTTACTGCTTGGATTTCTTTGAAATAATGAGATGTATTGTCTAGTTATTTCAATCTGTGACCATCAAAATAAATACCTAAATTCTGGCCTTTTAAATTACCTCCACAGAAATACACTAAAGACAATTATTGATTCACCCAAACAGTGTGTATTTTGAATGCAGCTGGTAAACTACACAAGATGGAAGAACACGCAAAACTACACAATCGGGCCACCTTGAACCCTGAAACAGCGATCTATCAATACTATCAATAAAACATGAGTATCTAAAGCAATAAATGCAATACTTCACTGACGAACACATTTAATATAAAATATTAGAATCCTCATGCTTCTGAGAACAGAACTGTTAATTATGGTCAAATCACTGTGAGATAAAATTCATCACGTTAGTACATAACTGCATTACAAGGGTTTCACACCAAAAGCAATGCATCCAGGTTACTGTATTTTCTTAGTTGGTTCTGTCATTGTATTGCGATATAAAATCCATCGCGTGTAGTGTAATTTCATCAATACCATACATCAAAGTAAATATAAAGATTCGTGTTTTCATGCAACATGGATACAGTTATAAAAAGTTAAACGAGGAAATTAAATACAAGGCGGTAAAGAATGGACGGCTGGAAACTAAAGCAGCACCTGTTCCCAGACATTAATATAATCAGCACCATTTAAAACAAACACCATCACAGCAAACACTGTTTCTCATATGACGCCACGGTAAACTGCTTCGTAAAGAAAAGGTGTGCGGTGAGTAGCTGAAAACGTATTTACGCGACAATCAGACATTGCTGTTTACCGAGAAACAAATACTGAAATGTTAATATAGTATCATGAACATGAAGTATTGCAATCGAATGGTTCCATAGACGCGATGAACCACGAAGACCGGCATTTGTTATCCGTGTTCAGCACAATCATTTCATATTGTATGCGCGTTTCGAGGGAGGGGCACCACATGTGGGAAATATGTAATTATATATATTCTGCATCAAATAAACAATCGAGGAATCGCTACGGCGTTTCTTCGATTTTTCATGAACTGCACGGCGGATCCTCGCCCAGTAACGCCTGTAACTAATAGCAACACCCGCATCTACGCGTAGTTTGTGTGCCTGGCTAGCATAACATCGGTTTCGGCTACAAAGAGTTAACCAAAACCCTGATTTTGCATTTCCCCTTTTTCTCTCCGTTTATGTCATAATATGGTTTCAAAAGGGGGGAAACATTTTTTGTAAACTCACCACCATTCCGATATCCAGTCTGCAGGGGTGAGATGGGGATCGTCGAGCCCCCCGTTTTCAAATCCAAGCTATTCTTTGAAGTATTTTCTCTGTATATTTCTTGTTATCGAATTATCTAACCCGCCTTCAGATTTTAGTGTTTCGATGAACAACCGACGTGTCCTTTATCCTCACATGCTGGCGGCGTTCGACACCATATGACTGGATATAAAAACGAGACGAGCACAAGACAAGATCGGAACAACGGGGACTGATCTGTAGACCCTAGGAAGACGAAGGGAGGGACGGAGGGAGGGGGGAGGAAGATGAGACGGGGAGGGCTGTGTGCTCAGTTTCCACCTAGATGCTCAGTAAACCCTGACCGATTTCTCCACTTACAGGTACCGGTTTGGTTGTATAGTTTGGGTACACACACCCACAAGCAGACACATTAAATGTTACGGGGAACGTTCAGCTAACAAAGACCAGTGTGGTTCGCCCTTTATTTGGGCAGTGATGAGTAACTTGTACGGCCATCGACTTTCCAGTTGTAGCGCCATGTGAGTTAGAAAATCGCATTGCTATCGCTAATTAAAACCATTGAAAAAGGTGTTCACACCCTTTCCACCACCTTAGCACTGCTCTATGGGGGTGCCAACGTGAATCTGGAAAGTTACGTCATCGAAAGATAATAAATAATTATAACTATATAACAAAAATAAAAATTTCGACAATAACATGCCGTACAGAACCCGAGGTTACTCTTAGTGTAATACATATCGAGCAATTCACCTTTGGATGTGGGAATTATGAGATCTGCCCAATTCCCCTTAGGTAGCGTAAAGCTAGTGGCGAACATATGTGTAGGATATTAACGTTAGTGTTAAGATGAATAACTAAAAAGCAAAACAATACTACCGCGGTTCCAATACAGGGTTCTTACCAAAATTGCAATGTCGTACTAATTTAGCATGACAAATTATTTTAAATGATGTTTTTCTTCGATAAGCCGTTGTTGCTGACTACCATCAATACGCAAGTGTTATTTTAAGACAAAATGACACGTAATGAATACATCCAGTTGTTTGCGCGCTCGCGTTTGTGCATGTATGAGTGTATATATCTATGAATAAAATATGTGTGTGTACACAATATTAAACTATACGCAAAAAAGATTTAGAACTAGGATACCGGTAATCGTAGCTCATGGGCTAATAGTCAATAATACGTTCAACATAGGATTCTCAAGGAGCTACTTCATGAAATCTGCACAGAAAAAATGCCGACATAGATTGATACAACAGGGTCAGTTTAATAATGTAAAGCATACTGACTGAAATTTTATGACACACTTTGCATTACTTACCAGAACCCCCGCGTTTCATGGCGTCTTAATTCCGATAACTGTTGCGCGAACAGCCCACTTCGTCTGCAGAAGTGTCCAGACTCGACTTCTCTTTGTGGTCTCGACCAGAGATCACCCACCATCGTTAACCGGAAAATGTTCTTGCTCCGAAAAATCCCCTTCTAAAAACTTACACGATGGCATCTGCTTGGGTTTATTTACGCAAGTAAACATTTAAAAAAAGACTAGCACTAACGCGATACTGATTTTTACAATTACCGTCGATCCTTTTACATTTCATTTAAGATGTATTTTTTTTTAGGATGGCGACTATGCTAAATATTGGAGCTCTCTTTAAAACTTCAAGATATTGGGATTCTTTCTCCTTAAGATTGTTAGTCTTAATAACCAAAGTTTTAAATTCCCCCTATTTTATTGTATTTATTTATTAAGTGAGAGAGTTTTCCAATCAGCAAAAAACAAATAACTTATAAACACTTATGAATTAGCTGTACTTATCGATGTGGAAATGAAACTATAGACTAAAGAGCTGACCTCCTGCATACACAATAAAACCAAATTAAAATGATAATGCAATGAGTATTTTGGATTTAACAAAAGTGAGAACATGGGAATACTTACATTACCTATACCAGTTTTCAGAGTATTGATCTGTGTAAATGAAGCACTCTTGGGATAATTCTGAAGTAAGAACGATATTAAAAACATTCAATTTTATTGACTTGTTTTGGGGGTCTTTCTATCAACTTCAAACACAAAATAGCAAAACAAAAAAACTTATTAATTTTGCCAAGTATTCATTGCTAATGTATCTTTCAAAAGTTTCACATTTTAACAACAGGTAATGCAACCAATCTCATCTAAAGTAAAACTTATCCAAGCTTTCTTCATACTGAAAATAATTACAGGGCAAATAAATGTATTGACAGTAATGCAAAAATTTTTTTTAATGGGAATGGGTATTATTGGACTGATGTTTTTAAATGTGGGGAAAAAGCCTTATTCATAGAGGTAAAAAAAAAAAAAACAGTCAAGATTACATAAAAATGTATTCATTCAATGTAGGGGAAGATACTTGCACAAATTCTCAATGATTTTACAAAGGAGTTCCTAAAAGAATTTAATATCTATAGTCATAGATGACCGAAAAGTAACATTAGGTCAGTGAAGAGATATTTTCAACAACTTGATACAGGTCCGGTTCTGCGCCCTAGAGATGAAAACACACACACACACACACACACACACACACACACACACACACACACACACACACACACACAC
>JAODKF010026610.1:0-19115 GCA_026779585.1 Mormyrus proboscirostris
ACTAATTAAATTAAGATCCCGCTGTAGCTGCTGAGCCGCTAGTTCAGTATCTGCTACACCACCCACCTTGGTGTCATTCTTCAGGACTTAAGTATATGCCTGTTTAACATCTCTGCAATATTACAGTAAGTACCTAATTGTCACGCCCACAGGGGCAGGGCAGCACAGCGGCAGACAATCGCGCTTAATCAGCACACTAAAAACAAAAGTTCCGAAGTATTGTTGCCATTTTCGAATGTGCCTTACCGAGCGTTTTGCCTGTCTCCTGTCTCCCCTGCTTGTCTTGCCTGCCGTGTCCTGCCCTGCTGTTTCATCTGCCCTGCCGGCTCCTCGCCCCTCTCCGACCGACCCGATCCCACCTGACCTGCCCTCCTGCTCCGTCCTGCCCTGCTGCCCTGACGATCCTGCTCCTTCTCCCTCCTCGTCCCCCTGTCCAATCTATCCGTGTAGGATTGACTCTCCCGGTGATCGCCTTCTGTCCATACCACGACTACTCTTCTGGATCTCCCATCTGGCTTTGTTTGCACCTGGCTTCTCTAATAAAACCTCAGTCTCCTGCATTACGGGGTTTGCATATTCCTTGCCAGCGGAGCGTAACACTAATGGTAATGCAAAAAAACACAAGAAGCACTGAGATTTTATCAACTCACTGGATAATGCAGGAGACGTGGGAAAATTGTTCTGCAAAATATTACCTTGATTTGAAATTGCTGAACTCCTTTTGTTTTGGCTGTTGTAAAAAATGGCAATTTCCATTGAACCCTGTAGATTTTTAATTTTTGCTGATTGTGTAAATAAAAATAAATGCTGTAGTCATAGTGGGTGATCAGAGAAAAACATGCAGAAATTTTCACATTAACCCCACTGCTCTATTGAGGTTGCAGGAAAGATCTGAAGATCTGAAAAAGTAACCATTTCAAATCCTGAATGAGAATAACAAGGCACTGAATGGTGATTTATTACCTTTACAGCATAATAATTGCATATTGCACTATTCTGCATAAAGCTTTACATAACTGGGCTGTCGAAAATATATGTAAGTATATTGAACCTTAACATTGCTGTTACTAAGGCGGTAACTTGTCTTACCTTGAGTAAGTCATTCACCCTGAATTCTGCCAGTAAAATATCCAGATGTATACAGTACGTATAATTTGAAGTTGTTAAGGAAAAATGTATCAGCTAAATAACAGGAATGTAAATAATTTGTAGCTTATGCAGACTTCTGTTGCCCCAAATGACAATAAAACTTAAAAGATCACCTGCTGAAAAGACAATGTACTGAACTGTGAGTACTTATAAATAAAAACCAAGAAAAAAATATACTGATTATACATAAAGCATGCATACGAATAAGGATGAGTTGGCAATGTAAGACACACAGTGAGAAGCACTTTCAGATTGATATTAAAGTCCCTGATTGACTGATGGCCTACTGTGCTGTGCATGGCATGACACTCTGCTTAGAGATGACTGTCATCTGTCTGCCAGGCAAGAACTTAGCGGGAAGTTTGCAGCATTAATATTATTCTCTAATACAATGTCATCATGCCAATCATCAACAAAGGGAGGGGGTGGAATTAAAGTGAAATTATCCATAGCAAAAGTGAAGGAAACTACTTTTTTTATGGTGTCTGTTACGGGCCGTTGAGAAGGACGAGGCGGGAACTCCAGAATCCACAAAGACGAGGGTTTATTATGCAGACAAGGGGCAGATTGCGATGAACATAACATTACAATGACAGATCTGGGGCAGACTGACCGAGACACGGACTAAATACACAAGACAAGCAGGCAGTAACAAGGAACAGGTGAAAGCGATCAGGTAGGAACACGAGGTAATGAGGTGGGCGTGGCACACACAAGGATCAGACAGAGCTGAGCGTGACATAACCCCCCCCCAAGGGGAGGTGGCGGACGAGACGAGGGGCAGGAGCTGAAAAACAAAAGCAAGACATCAACGAGGGACCGGGAACAAGACAGAGACAGAAAACAGGCACAGGGGCAAAAGCCACGACAAAACCTGACACAGGACAGGAAATGCAGACAGGCAAACGAAAAAGGGAGACACAGAGGAAACAGAGAATGGAGGAACAACAGGGCGAGGAGTGAACACGGGAAACACAGGAGAAGGAGCAGGAACAGGAGGGACGAAGGAGCCCAAAGGACCTAAGGGGCGAACACAGGGGGCAGGAAGGCAAAGGGCGAGAGACAACAGGGAGCCCAGACGGGCGGCGGCCAAAGGGGCCGCAGGTGAGAGGGAGTAGGAGGGAACCCCAGCGAAGGCGGGCAGGAGGGGGAAGCCGCAGCAGGTGACGGTGCAGCCGGAGCTGCACAAGGCGATCGACATGGAGTCGAAGGTGGGACCGAGGACTGGCACCGTGGCACCAGGGGGAGACCCGGAGGCGAACGCCGACCCCAAGCCAGAAGACCCGCAGGAGACCCAGCCAAAGTGAGTGAGGTCGAGCCAGGAGGCAGGGCGAGCCAGGGGGCAGGGCGGGCGGGAACCAGGCCCGACGCTTGTGGCCTTATCCTTTACGGGACACTGACAGGTGGGGTCCCCGAGGGCGTCGGTTCCGGGAAGGCAAGGGAGTCCAGAGTGCCAAGGTGCCAACCTGCTCACTGGGAGCAATTAGGGGTTCAGTGTCTTGCTCTACACTTTGATGGGGTCAGGAGGAATCAGAGCTCAAACCTGCAACCCTCCAGTTGCGGAACAGTAGCACTACCTCCTGCGCCACCATCTTCATCTTCAGGTGAAAGCGATCAGGTAGGAACACAAGGTACACAGGAACACAAGGTAACGAGGTGGGCGTGGCACACACGAGGATCGGCCGGAGCTGAGCGTGACAGTGTCTTTGTATGGGGCTAGACTTTGCATGTTTTCCCCACGTTTGCATTGGTTTTCTCCAGGTGTTCTTAAGTGCACCCTGTATTTTTCCTTAAGTATAATTTAGTAACAATAATCATTGTGTATAATAAGTAATTTCTAATTGCTATTAGTTGTACTTCAAGCTAACGTTGACATAAACAGGCAAGCCTGGTCGGAAAGGAAAAAAACTAAAAAAGGATTTCAGGATATCTGAGAGAAAAGTCTGACTGAATGATTTGCTAGCTGGGATGTAATGTCTATAAAGTAGCAACACAAAAAAACGAAGAAGCAACACAAAAAAATTAATAATTTTGCATATCAACACACACACAAAACAATTTATTTAATGTGTACAGTCTTACGTATTATCACAAGTGATAAAAACCGTATTCACACTCAAACTGTGATTAGATGACATTGGTTTTATTGTAACCTCCAACATGCTTACAGTCATGCCCAAAATTATCGGCAGCCCTGGAATTTTTCCAGAGAATGCACCATTTCTCCCAGAATATTGTTGCAATTAGAAATGTTTTCGTATACACATGTTTATTTCCTTTATGTGCATTGGATCGACACAAAAAAACAGTCAAAATTATTGGCACCTTTTCAAAATTGTGGGTAAATCGTTTTATTTCAAGCATATGATGCTCGTTTGAACTCACCTGTGGCAAGAATCTGGTGCTGGCAAAATAGTAATCACTCCTGAAGCCAGTTAAAATGGAGAAAAGCTTACTCAACCTTTCTGTTGTGTGTCTGTGTGTGCCACACTAAGCATGGAACAGAAAGAACAGCAGAGAATTGTCTGAGGACTTGAGAAAAAAAATTCTGGAAAAATATCAACAATCTCAAGACTACTAAGTCCATCTCCAGAGATCTTCATGTTCCTTTGTCCCCTGTACGCAACATAATCAAGAAGTTCACAACACATGGCACTGTAGCTAATCTCCCTGAACGTGGGCGGAAGAGAAAAATTCATAAAAGTCTGTAATGAAGGATAGTCCGAAATGTGGATAAACAGCCCGATCATCTTCTAAACAAATTTCAAAGCCAAAATCCTTCTGAGAGAAAGTCTTGTAGACAGATGAGACCAAGGTAGAGCTTTTTAGTTTACAGAAAATGGAATGAGGCCTACAAAGAAAAGAACACAGTACCTACAGTCAAACATGGTGGAGGTTCTAAGATGTTTTGGGGATGATTTGCTGCCTCTGGTACTGGATGCCTTGACATGAAATCTGAAGACTGCCAAAAGATTTTGAGGCACAATTTAGGCCCCAGTGTCTGAAACCTGGGTCTGTGTCAGAGGTCATGGGTGTTCCAGCAGGACAATGACCCCAAACATACCTCTAAATGCACTCAGAAATGGGTGAAGACAAAACGCTGGAGAGTTCTGAAGTGGCCAATAACGAGTCCAGATCTAAATCTTATTGAACCCCTATGGATCTCAAATTTTCATTTTCCACTCATGTATGAGTCCGATGTGAAAAATTGAAAAATACAATTAAAAACCCTTTTTGTCTTTTAATTTTCCAATTTTACTTTTCATTTGCCTTTTTGTTTTCAAGTTTACAACATGCAAATATATGTTAATCGGAGCAGGGCGGTGGGCAGAACTACAGATCACTGCTGCGCTTTCTCAGTACGTTTGCCGATTCCGTTGTCTCCGTGTTTCAAGTGCACCATTTTTTGATTGTGTTGCTACATGCTTTGGTAGACTGGTTGAAATGCACTATAAAACTATGTAAATGAAGGAGACATTTGTGGGTGTTAAAAGTCTCTGCATGACAGCATAGCCCATGACCTTTTGGAAATGCTACTGCCATAGTCATTTCTAAATTGTGCCAAGGATTATATAAGAAGTCATTTGACTTGAGAGAGAATGTGACCTGCATGTCAAAATAACTGGATAATGAAAAATGAGTGACCTAATAAGAATAACTTGATAAACACTGTGACAAAAAGTCATACAATGGTGAGTTTTATATGAATATATTCCATAGCATCCATTCATCTTCTATTCGCTTATCTTGGTCAGGGTTCTTGTGGAAGAATGATACTGGGGTAGAGGGAATTATGGGGTTAATGTATTGTCTTAGGCAAGAAAATGCAGTTGCATTCTGGGATTGTGGTTAGGCCTTAGGCAAGAAGATGTGAAGGATATAGGAACAACACTTTGTCTTAGACTTCAGGCCAGAGTATTTGTTGTTGTTATGGGAAAATTCGGGAGAGGAAGTATGCTGGAGAAAACACGTTGTTGAACACGCTAACCTGGCACCAGTCAAGGAACTGTCCTAATTGGAAAGAGGGAATGCATCATTGGGGTTTGTGAGGGAAGACTGTCATGATAACAATGAATAGCATATGAGCAGTTGGGAGAGGAAAACCCTACTTCTTAATCTGTTTGTGGCAATTTGAGGTAATAATATGAAGTACTAACCATCTTTACAGGATATCACAGGTACACCAGTATAACCACTGTTAGTACAAACATGTAATGATACAACAATAGGTAATAATCAATCATGTAATCATTATTTGTATACTTACTGTAGGAAGCAAGATTGGAGGTTGTAAAAGGAAATTCAAGGATGGACATGCTATGTGGTGATCAATCATGTGGAAGAAGATCTTGTAAGGGCAGGCTTGTAAGGAGAGCACTCTGCCACACTGATATGCATCATCTTAGTAATGAAGATGTTACCTTACCAACCCAGAGTTACAAACATAGTTATTTTTCTGTCCAAAGGTAAGATATTGGAGGGTCATATTCTTCCTCAATTTGGCCCCCATCATGGGGCAGCTGAGATTTCTGGTCATTTCAGATGGAGGGATCCTGCAGTGTATCACCCTAAGGCCTCGGGGCTTTATGATAGGTATGGACCCCGAAGGATGGGAAACCACAGTTAACATGCTTTAGTTACATATTCCCTACTTTCCAGCAGCCTGCTGATTCACTGTAAGGCCCCAAATTATGGTTTGGGTTAGGGTTAGACCAAGTACGGTATTTTCAGGCTCGGACTGGTGCCTCTTTGGGAAACATCGGAAACCATGCTGGTATTGGCCTAGCTACCCTGAGTCCACGCCAAACTGGGCTGAAATTATGGTAAGGCAGTGTATTTTTACATTTTTCATGCTTGTATAATTTTGGATTTTTTGTGATTTTTTTTTTTTTTTTTAATTTTGGGGTGTTTTGTTTTTGTGTGTAAGTACATTGGTGTAAGCAAGGTTAATAAGGTTTGGAAAGAAGCTATCTGTGTGTGTATCTGTGATTCCAAGCACGGGCACAGAGGGTTGGGGACCATGGGGGTGGGATTGTCCATGGGAGGGAACCCATGGGGTGGGCTTTGCTTGGTAGGGACGGGGGAAAGGTTACATCCCCGGTAGTCCGTCAGCCAATGAGTGCACGTGACCTTGGGAAGGTCTGTGCTGTTAAAGGCGTCACTACCTCTCAAATTGTGTCACTGTAAGAGAAGAGAATGTGAGGTGGATGGTGCTAATGCTGGGACAGAGGGCAGGCAGCCAGTGATGGGTAAGATCCTGAAGGGCTGAAATCCCTGAGTGAGACGGATTCCTGGGAGGGACAGCCTATCGGGGGTTAGCCTAGGTCAGGTTCTCTCAGGGTTCCCAGCAAGACCAGTCTGCCTCCCGGGCTTCGCTGCCCTCTCTGTCCCAGAAGAAGCAGCAGAACCGGGTGTGAATGTTGTGTTAAATTGTTTGTGTTATGAAAGATCATGTTAGTTGTTATATAGGGTGTTTCTATTTTGGGATGAATGAATGATTGGATCGTATGTGAGACTGCATGTTGTTTAGATGAAATGTTTTAGGTGAACGGGGCTGTTAATTGTTACAGCTCTTTGAAGTATGTGGTGCAGTCTGATCCTGGTGCAGAATCCAGTGGTATTGTATGGTATTGGTCTTTTATTTACGTTTTGTTGTCTGTATTATTTATAGTAGTTTTGAGAAGGGAAATAAGGAATGGAAAGTATATTTAGGATTAATCCCCTTATTATTTTTTTAATAAGTTCTGTGTGCAGCGCTGTCCATACTATTGAATAAGACAGAAGTACAGGGAATTCTTCGAGTAAATATAGGGCACAAGGTCAGGTTAATCCATTGCCAGGAATATATATATATACACACACACACACACACAAAATAATATGACCAATTTAGAGACACCAATTAGCCTAGCTACATGTCTCTGGACAAAAGTATGAAACTGGTGTCCCGGGAGGAAACCTGCAGAACTTGCAAACTCCACACATTTCTTTGGATGCAAGTGACTTTCTGAATATTTCCAACTGGCTGATGACAAAAGGCTTGTTAAAATCAGCTGGCAGATCATTGCTGTTGGCTTCCTGGATCATTAATAAACTCCACCCAACAGTTCTTTCGAAAACCAATTTAAAATTGAAGCAAAATCATTTTTTCCAGGAACTCATCTTAGCTGTTTTTTCCAGGAACTCATTCAAAGCCTACTGTCACAAAGGCACCTCTGGGACTTCTACTCATCGGCTGTTCCGGCTGCCTGACAGGTGGCCCTGCACCGATTTCAGCACCGAGGATAAAGGCTGCCTGACAGAAGTCAGCACCAAGGTGGTGGACAGCTGGATCTGTGCCCTGCCCCTAGTTGGTAGTGGCAGGAAGCCACTAATTAGGGAAGGTACTCCAGAAGGGGGAGAAGAGGTAGGTCAAAAGAATAGAAGGAGATGGATGTCAGTCAGACTAAGGAAAACTCCTCAGCAAGAAACCAAGATAAAACAAAATGGAACAAAATGCTTAATACTGGACTGCCATTATTCCCCCATCTCAATGCCATCTTTCTTTTCCACCCCAGATGAGTTCGGTATGGACTACAGGACCCCCAACCTGGTTTGCAACCTTGGATTTCTTGGACTTCCCCTGGTAAACTTTATCAACGAAGCCCTGGCCCAAGGTATAGTACTAGTGTCATTATTATTAATCTGACCCTCCACATCAGCCATAGCTTCTGGGTTTTTCTTTGCCGAGAAGAAGCAGCATGTTAGGCAGGTATGCCAGGTCCTTTAAAGTCTCTGTGAACATCACCTTTTCATGAAAGGGGAAAAATGTGAGTTTCACCAGCCCTCTATCAAGTTTCTCTGCTATATCATCCATCCCTGGGGTATCAAGATTCATGGTGAGAAGGTTAAAGTGATGAAGGTCTGGACCTGTGAAAAAACCATGAAAATGCTCCAAAGGTTTCTTCAACTTTGGCAGATATTCCATACGGAGATTCAGTTTAGGTTCCCCAGACGTCACTCATTTGTGCCAAGAACAATGTCCTATATTGGACTCCTGAGACTGAGGTAGTTCTCTGCTATCTGCACCTCTTCAGTTTTGAAGCGACCAGACCCAACACAAGCCTTCGTAGTGGAGGGAGATGCCTTGGAAGTTGGAGTGGGAGCTATCTTACGACATGGGAAACCAGGGAAACTGCACCCTTGAGCCTTTTTCTCTAAGTAGCTGACCCTGCTAAATACAATTATGATATTGAGAACAAAGAGCTTGCCATGAAGCTGGATCTCATGCAATGGTTCCACTTAGAAGGGGCTGTACTACTGTTCCTTGTGGTAACCGATCACAGGTCACAGTTGTAAATAAGAAACTTGTTCTTAATCTGTCTTGCCTGATTAAATAAAGGTAAATAAAATAAAATACAATTTGAGAGCTGCCACCACCCAATGGAGCCACACCATCCTCATTACAGGCCACACCAGTATCTCCACCACAGCATGTCCACTCTCCTATTGTTACGCGGCACAGAACACGCAGGAGAACGGTGTGTCCGTGGAGGGTGTTTATTGGCAACCAGCACTTGGAGGGGCGATCAAAAGACGTAGTCAGAGCACGGTGCAGAAGGTCGAAGAAGCCAGGGAAGTCAAGCTGAAGGGGAGCACTGGACACAGGAAAGGTGGACACTAGCAGGAGTAGAGGTTGCGGGGGTTGGTGGAGCTGACATGACGGGACGGGGCTAGAGCTGCAGACATGACAAGAAGAATAGCGCTCAGTAAGTCGCATGGGAACAACAATACCTCACGCTGAGGTGAGTGAGGCGCCGCCTTATATTGCTGACAATACATGTGAGACCGATCTTGTTGGATTAAGAGGGGCGGTCCGTCCTGCAGGGGTGTGGTCCGGACCTGACAGAACCCCCCTCCCTTACGGCTGCCTCCTGGCAGCTGAGGAGATTGACGGGGCCGTCCCCACGATCGGGGTCCTGGCTTATCGGGATGGGCCTGATGGAAGGAGGACACCAGGTCGGGGTCTAGAATGTTGGCGGCTGGGACCCAGAAGTGCTCTTCCGGACCGTACCCCTCCTAGTCCACCAAGTACTGGAGGTGTCCTCGGTGGCGTCGGGAATCCAGTAGAGCGCTGACAGCATACGTGTCATCACCCACGGGCATGGGACCAGGTGGATCAGTGCGCGTGTCCGGTGGGTGACTAAAGCTGTAGCGGACCGGCTTGAGCAGGGATCTGTAGAATACCGGGGAGACACGATAGAACCGAGGGAGCTGTAGCCGATAGTTTACGGGACCCATCCGCTGGATGACGCGATACGGGCCGACATAGTGAGGAGCTAGCTTACGGCAACCAGGTAAGGGCAAATTGCGGGTAGCGAGCCAGACTCGCTCGTCTGACCCGGGCGCAGTGGGGGTCCGGGGCGCCGATGTTGGTTGGCCTGTCGTTTTTGCGTCGCTGTGCCCTGGCTTCCAGAAGTTGACGAGTGTGGCGCCAGGTCTTTCGGCTCCGCTGGAACCAGTCGTCAAGAACGGGGATTATGCTTTGTAGAGGGTCCCAGGGAAAAAGGGGAGGTTGGTACCCTAGAACACACTGAAAGGGGGTTAGTTCTGTGTCCCCCAGAGGATGGGAGTTGTGGGCATACTCTGCCCATGGGAGGTAGCGAGCCCACTGTGTCGGGGAGTCGGAGCAGAGAACTCGGAGGATTTTGGTGATCTCCTGTTGGGTACGTTCTGTCAGGCCATTCGTCTGAGGGTGGTAGCTGGAAGACAGGCTTAGGGAGACGTTTAGCAGTTTACAGAGGTGAACTGTGGACCCCTATCGGATATGAGGTCCTCCAGGGTCCCGTAGTATCGGAAAATCCACGTGAAAAGGAGCTCCGCGAGTTCCGTAGCTGAGGGCAACTTTGGCAGGGGGATGAGCCGGCACATACGCGAAAAGCGGTCTACCACAGTCAGGATTACCGTGTTTCCGTGTGGCCAGGGCAGGTCCGTCATAAAATCCAGGGAGATGGGGGACCATGGGCACAGGGGAGTCGGCAGAGGTTGTAGTAGTCCGGCGGGGGGTTGTCGATCCGCCTTATACTGCGCACACGTGGGGCAGGAGAGCACGTATTCCTCCATCCCCTCCCTCCAGTTCGGCCACCAGTATCAGCGGGCGATCAGGCAGGATGTGGTGGCGACTCCTGGATGACCGGAACTGAGGGAGGTGTTGATCCATTGCATTAGCGCTTGACGGTGTGTGTCTGAGATGAATATCTTATTTTTAAGCGCGGGCTGGTTCTGGTGCCGGTCACGAATCTCACGATACAGATTCCAGGCGATGGGTCTCAGGAAACAGGAAGGGGGCAGGACAGGAACAGGTTTGTCCGGGACCATTGGAGCATCATAGAGTTGGGACAGAGCATCTGCCTTCACGTTCCGGGATCCCGGAATGTAAGACACAGAGAACAGAAAACGAGTAAAGAAGAGAGCCCACCTCGCTTGTCGGGAATTGAGTCGCTTGGCGGTCTTCAGATATTCCAGGTTCCGGTGGTCCATCAACACTCGGAAAGGGTGTTGGGCTCCTTTAAGCCAGTGATGCCACTCCTCGAGGGCCTCCTTGATAGCCAGGAGCTTGCGATTCCCGATGTCGTAATTTCTCTCGGCTGCAGTGAGCTTGCAGGAGAAAAAGGCGCAGGGATGAATCTTACTGTACGGGGCACGTTGGGACAGGAGCGCCCCTATCCCGACCTCGGAGGCGTCCACTTCCACAATAAATGGCTCTGCCGGATCCGGTTGGTGTAACACGGGAGCCCGGAAAAACAGGGTTTTGAGCGTGGTCCATGCATTCTCCGCGTCGAGGTTCCACGGGAGTTTCCCTCCCTTCACTCAGAGAAGGGATGTCAGGGGCGCCACCACCATACTAAAACCTCGAATGAAACGGCGGTAGAAATTGGAAAACCCTAGGAAACGTTGGAGCCCCTTCACGGTCTTCGGTCGGGGCCATTCCCGTACTGCCTTGACCTTGTCCTCGTCCATGCCCACCTCTCCGGGTCGAATCAGGTAACCCAAGAACTTCAGGGAGTGGACATGGAACTCACACTTTTTCCCCTTAACATACAGCTGGTTTTCACGGAGGCTTTGCAATACAAGTCGCACATGAGCGACGTGGGTGTCCATGGAAGGGGAGTATATCAAAATATCATCAATGTAAACGATGTGGAAACAGTTCAGCATGTCACCGAACACCTGACACATAAAATTTTGAAATATCGAGGGGCTGTTTGCTAGCCCGTAATGCATGACAAGATATTCGAACTGACTGGTTGTGGTGATGAAGGAGGTCTTCCACTCATCCCCATCGCATATGCGGATCAGGTTGTAGGTGCTCCGCAGATCTAGTTTTCTGAACACCATAGCAGAGCGCAGCTGTTCTAGAGCAGAGGGGATGAGGGGCAGAGGCTCTCGTCGCTTATGGGAAATGGCATTCAGGCCCCGATAATCGACGCAGGGGAGGTGGACGGGCGAATGATACCTTGAGCGAGAGCTTCCTGTACATAAACTCGCAGGGCATCTTCTTCCGGTCGCGTCCCTTTGGCCAGGGCTGTCCCTCTTCCAGGTCGATTGCGCAGTTGGAAGGTTGGTGGGGTGGCAGACTGAAGGCTTGGGACTCACTGAATACGTCCACGAAGTCCATATACTCACGCAGAATGTGGGTAAAGTCCTCCGGAAGGGGACTCTCGACCGAGGAGACACGACACGGGGGAGAGAGGCACTGGGCAAAGCAGGGGGATGATCAAGGGGCAATGTATCCCTGTACCCAGTCAATGTGAGAATTATGCTGCCGCAGCCGAGGGTGACCCAGGATTATACCGTCTGTGACTACAGGAAGTACTGTACCAGAAACCAAAGTTCTTCGGTGTGGAGGGCTCCCACCTGCATAGTAATCGGAAGCGTCTGCTGCAGCACGCTAGCCGAGGTTAGTGGGGAGCCATCCATGCCACGGACTCGAAGCGGCTGGGTGAGGGGCTCCAGGGGAATCGCGTAACGCGCAGCCAAGGTCTGATCTAAGAAATTACCCGCAGCTCCGGAGTCAGCCAGGGCGCGGTGGATCAGCTGTCCACCTGGCCAGGAGAGAGAGACCTGGACAACCATCTGAGCTGCGGACCAACTGACGGCTTGTAAGACTCCTACTTGGTTCGGCGGAGAGGGGCGGAGAGCCAGACGGGTCGGGGAGAACAGGATCAGATGGCCCGCCTCACCGCAGTAGAGGCAAAGCTGCTGCTGCAGCCAGCGTTGTCTCTCGGCCGGCGTGAGCAGGGCGCAACCCAACTGCATTGGTTCAGCCTCCACGACGCTGGGGGTGTGCGGAGTGAGTGGAGTCTCCGCTTGTGACCGGGCTCGGTCGTTCCCGCACGACGTTGTCCAACACGATGGACAGCTGGACATAGTCGTTGAAATCCCGGGGCTCACCCCGGCAGGCAGGCTCCGCCTGCAGCTCTGGGTTGAGGGCTCGGCAGTAAAGCACCTGGAGAGAGGACGCCATCCAGTCCAGACCGGCAGCCAGCGTCCTGAACTCCAGTGCGAAGTCCGCCGCGGACTTGTTTCCCTGGCAGAGGTCAAGGAGTCGGTTCCCCAGATTCCTTCCAACAGCGGGGTGGTCAAAGACTGCGCTGAATGCCTGCTGGAAGGCTGGAGTGGAATGCAGGACCGGACTCTTTTCGATCCAGAGGGCTGTTGCCCAATCCCGTGCCTTACCAGTCAGGAGTGACACCACAAAGTGGACCTGGTCTTTGTCATCTCGGAACATGCCCTGGTGATAGTCGATGTAAAGACCACATTGCATAAGGAACGCCCAACATTAGTCAGGGTTCCCGTCGTGCCGCTCCGGGATCGCAATGGGGATCCTGCTAGAGGCTCGGGGGGGTGTGACCAGGAATGGAGCGGTTGCTGCCGCGTTTTGCTGGAGTTGTCCTACCAGCGTGGTCAGGTGATCTACCTGATCCATTGCGTCCTGCAGCCTCTGTAGGATGTCCCCTGGATCCACGGCGAGGTATTCTTTAAGCAGCACAGAACACGCAGGAGAATGGGGTGTCCGTGGAGGGTGTTTATTGGCAACCAGCACTTGGAGGGGTGATCAAAAGACGTAGTCAGGGCATGGTGCAGAAGGTCAAAGAAGCCGGGAAGTCAAGCCGAAGGGGAGCACTGGTCACAGGAAGGGTGGACACGAGCAGGAGTAGAGGTTGCGGGGGTTGGTGGAGCTGACACGACGGGACGAGGCTAGGGCTGCAGACAGGACAAGAAGAATAGCGCTCAGTAAGTCGCATGGGAACAACAATACCTCGCGCCGAGCTGAGTGAGGCGCCGCCTTATATTGCTGACAATACATGTGAGACCGATCTCGTTGGATTAAGAGGGGCGGTCCATCCTGTGGGGGCGTGGTCCGGACCTGACAATTGTTATTGACGGCCTGGTAGGAGGATGTGGAAGATTTTATCGACTCTTGTTTCATTCCTCCATCCATTTTCTGAAACCGCATGTCCTACACAGAGGCACAGGAGCAAAGTCCAGGGGATCAGGGACCTCCACGGGGATGGGATCCAGGGGTACAGGAACTGGAACCTCGGGGGGCAGAGCTGGATCCACCAGCACAGGAACCACGGAAGGCAATGCAGGAACCACAGGCACAGAAATCAGAGGGCCTCAGCAGGAACTGGAACCACAAGTAGCAAAGCAGGAGATTCGGGGACCGGAACCTCAGAAGGTGCTGCAGGGGCCACTGGGCCAGGAACCTTGGACAGTGGCACAACAGGAACCACAGGCAAAGCCAGAACCTTGGGGGGAGGAGCTACAGGAACCTCAGGCGGCAGCACAGGAACCTCTGGGGGCATGGTCGGAACAAACGGCACAGGAACCACTGGGGGTGCGAGTGGAACAGCCGCTGCAGGAACCGCTGGTGCAGAAACCGCAAGGGGTGGAGCAGGAGCCGCTGGTGCAGAAACCGCAAGGGGCAGAGCAGGATTTTGCAGACCCACGGGATGGCATCCTCCGTTCACCTGGCCCCTTTAAAGGCCAGGCACATTCCCAAAAAGTGGCAAGCGGCTGATACTGGTAGCAATGCGGTGGCGATGCGGGCTTCGTGCGTCTGCTTAGGCAAAGCAGCAGTGGCGTTGTCAGGCGCAAACTCTACAAGTTCAGAATCGGGATGGAGTCCTCCCAACACCCAGCAGGGGAAGCAGCGGAGAGCGAGACAGCCCCTAGGAAGATCTCCTGCATGTCTTCCTACCTTTAGTTTCTCCGCCTCCTTTTCTTCGAGCTTTCTGCTGTTAGTGATGGAGTCTGGGGCACTTCAGGTAATTCCGACAGTGGACCATAGAGCCAGCCACGGTCTTCAGCTACCTGCCTCATGTTAGCCTCCACCACTCCGCTTCTCAACCGCTAAATGTCTTCACGCACCTCTGCCGCAAGGCGCATGTCCTCGGACGGGGATACCTCCTTGAGCATATCCCTTGTCCAAAGCGTGATGGCTTGCAGCACAGGATCGCCCCTTACCTCATGCTGCTCTAGCCAGTAAAGGACCTTGCCGATTAACTTGAGGAATTCTGCCTCGGTCAGGCAAGGTGTCTTTGTTTGGAGTCTGGTCATTCTGTCACGCAGGGAACAGGGAAGCAGGCAAAAGGAGCTGTGGATACGAATAAGCGGGTTTTATTGTGGGGTAACACACTCCAAGACACAGCAATATTAAAGAAACAAGAAATAGCTGGTGAACACGGGGAATCCACACAGAGTAAATGAGGGGGCGTGGCACACGGGAGGATCGGACGAGCGGGACATGACAGGTGAGTTGTGTCAAAGTGACATCCACATTATTTTTTCTACCAAGAAGAGTATTATTTGTAACTCTTGTAATAATAAAACAAGTTTTATTTGGTCGATTTAAAAATATTTTCTGTTTACAGTGTACATTAGAATTTAAACTCTATGTTCCACTTATATTAATGTGGGAATCTGAGGGAACCACAAACCTGTAGCTTATAACTGTACTTAAATGTCAGTGTCAATTTCCTGCAGTTATCAGCTGATTATCACAAACATACAGGCCCATATATATAGCTGATGCCGTTCAGGCATCTAAGCGGATATGATAGATCGGCTTGGCTGATACACAACATTACCTGCTGAAAACTCAAAACCTCTCCTGAAAGCAATTCACTTCAACTCAGCACCACTCACCTCCCTGCTGATACCAATTGCTATTACTCATGCAAACCATATGGCATCTTGTTCTTATTTCCCACTATGAAGCTCTGAAGTAGACACAAGTAGAAGTATCTAATGCTTATCAAATCTCATCAAATGAAATCACAGTGTTATTAGAAGGGGCAAAGGACAAATTAATCCATAGCATCTTTTACAGTGGTAAGCTATAATTGTAGGATAACTTGACAAATATACATTATTGAAGTTAGCTTTATTGCTATTCCATCCACATACACATACATTATGTGGTGGAATGAATCAAAGTTCCTGAAGTGCACAATACATACAGGATGCTATACACAAGACTACTTGCACAATAAAATATGATGCTTGAGAATGCAATAAAATAGGGCTGCAACGATTAGGCAACGTAATTGACTACAAAAAACGCAAATTTTGTATTGTCAGCGTGTCAGAAACTGCGTCTGGCACAACCCTATTCGCCATTTAGAGTGTATCATGGATGTAAACACATTTGGTTAACAAACTTAATATTTCATATTCAAAGTTTTTTTTCCAAAAAAATATAATGTTTTATGTAATCAGTAATAAGCAATTTTCATTATCAAACACAATAGTAATTTAGGTGTTTAAGAAAGGAAAAGAGTCATGAACACCACAAAAATGTCATTGGACATATAGTTTATTTTAAATATGACCAATAAAGTTAAGTGGCAAGCAGAATACATGCTTGGTATACAATGAGTTTATTCAGATCCTTCTAGACATAATGTGAAATGTTACAAACCGTACTTGCAAATGTTTCTAAACTTAAACTATAGTTGGACGTTGGTTTGTCAGGGCACAGCACACAGTGACAGCCTTGAGTTGTATGCACCCACAATGGCGATTTGACCCACAATACACTGTGGCTATAGCAAGCGTGACGTCAACTGTCAAAGACCAAACTGAATCTTTTATACATTGTTTTAGTTTATTTGAATTGAAGCTTTATTTAAACTTTTGGACTTTAAGACACACCAGTGTCACCAATGTGCACTTTAGTTTATATTGTTTAATGTATTTCTTTTTTTATTGTGACGGTCACACTAATATAAAAACATCTGTTTATTTTCAAATTCATATGTTTCACTGGTTGTTATTTTAATTTGATTATTATAAATTTGAATCATCTTAATGCAGACACATCAGGGGGACATTCACAGGGGGACATACGTGAGCAGATGAGGTAGGACATGCACTGTAGCCCAGAACAGGATGTGCAACCGCAGGTCACAGGAATCAAAATAGATAGGTATGAAATAATCGTGACTAATCGACAAAATTGACAAAAAAAATTGGTCGACAACCAGTCAGTAGTTGCAGCCCTACAATAATACAGTATAAATATAAAGAAAATTTGAAGGAAAAACATACGAGCAATATGGGGACACTCCCAAGGGCACTGTGTCACAGGGCTTTTGTATATGCCGGATAAAAAAGTCTAATTGGACAAAGACTGCAGTAATCAGCCTATCAAATACTGGCAGGATCACACTGTCACTTACAGAAAATAAAGTTGTGGATAGTCGATAGGATCTGCAGAGTCAAAATGGATTTTGCTAGAACCCAAGAACCAAGTGGGGCAAGCGAAAGAAAAAAGAAAATGAAGCAAGAGGTGGTTTACTGAATTGCTTAAAAATGTGACAGAAATAAGCATGTTTTTCCAAAAGTCAAAATAAAGACAATATAAATAAAGACAGTGGTAGCAAAGATATCACACATACAGATGTTAACAGTCAGGAATTAGCATATGAGACAGCTGCTGCAAGTACCAGGCTAGTAGGGTGAAGGGTGTCTCATTGTACCGATTCTCAGGGGCCTGTAGAGGTTATAATCCAGCCATGCCAGGGCTTTAAACATCGGATGCCCAATTACAGGGCTATCATAGGTAACAGAATATAATTTGGTATACCCAAATTACCACAGTACTATCGTAATACCACACAAGCCAAGGGAAAAGTGTCATCAGTATGTAGGAGGCCCTGCGGATGCAGCAAATGTAGTAAATGAAGAGAGAAAGATTATTGTGATGTTTTCAGATGTTTTTACTGGCTGCTGCAGGAACTTAGCTTGAGTCATTGATCTTCCCATACCAGACTGATACAGTTGGTCTGGACACTCTTTAAGGTGCCTCTGTAGAACGTGATGAGGAAGGCTTGCTCTGCTTTTCGCCAAAGGACATGGGGGAGCTTTTGTGCTCTGTTAGCTAGAGACGCGGTGCTGAAGGAGCAGGTAGGCTTATCTGTGACGTGCACAACAGAAACTTGGCGCAGAAATCTCCGTTGTGTAATAAAAAGGGGAGAGTGATCAGCATGGTCCTTCCTGAAGTCATGAATCATCTCTTTTGTTTTTCTACATTCAGAAAGAGATTGTTGCTTTTGGACCAGCCCTCTACCCGCTCTGTCTCCACCTGCTGACTCGTCATTGTTGCTGAAGAGACCCTGTTGAATCATTAGCAAACTTGATAATGCTGTGTGAACTGCACTTGGTCATGTAGTTCTGAGTCAGCAATGTGCACAGCTGTGGGCTGGGCACAGTCCCAGGGAGCATCAGTGCTTAGTGTGGTGGTGATAGAGATGTAGTCAGTTCAGAGTGCCTGAGAACTTTCTCCCAGGAAGTCCAAGATTCAGTTTCATAGGGAGTTGTTAAAGCCCAGCAGGCTCAACTTCCCTGTCATCCTCCCTGGGATGATTGTATTAAATGCTGAACTAAAGTCAATGAGCAGCATTCTAACATAATCTCGGTGAGGCCGGGCCAGATTAAGTATTTAGTATCCTCAGTAAACCAGTTAGGCTGAAGGTCAAATTAGAAGGGGTATAGTGGAGTAAAGTTAGCTAATAAAGTATGTATTTCATCATACATGAGCAAATCATTACTATGCCATTGTTGTGTCCCCTTACTGGATTGGAGGAATCATAACAGAACCCCTCCCTACATTTCTAATGTGATTTTGAACCTGGAAGGCTTGGAACTTGCGCTTTTAAGATTGAGAGCAGGCTGATGGGTATTTGCCTTAGGGAACTTGGCAATGAGAATGTCCTTGAATGGGACCCAGTGGCAAACCTTGGGAACATATTCCTCCCAGCTGATTTGACAAAGCAGCCAAGCCCAAATCATTTGGGAATACAGAGTGTAGTTCACTGTGTACACAAGAGATCTATCAATGATGTGAGGAGTTGTCTGAATAGCTGGGCAAGCCAGTGGACAAGTTGGCATACAGATTCTCCAGTCCATGAGTCAGACTTTACCATAAACATCATAGTAGTCTCAGTGGTCATTATAATCCAAGATGAATTTGATGAAATTATTACCAGTAAGCTCTGAAAATTTTGAACATAAGAACTATACAAACGAGAGGAGGCCGTTCGGCCCATCAAGCTCGCTTGGGGAGAACTTAACTAATAGCTTAGTGTCAGGGTCGGTCCCCGTTGTCTCACTGTGTCCCTTCCCTGTTTGCAAGTGTTGCTGGTCATCCCATCCTTCTTGTGAGTCTTTGTTTTCCCCTGTTCTCTGTTGGCCTCATGGCTCAACGTGTTGAGCAGCCAGTTGTTTGTGTTCCCTTCGGTTCTGTGTTTGAATCCCACCTCCTCGGCTTTTGTACTTTGGCTCCCTAGTGTTTCAGTTGAGTGTCTCTAGTTGTGGTGTCTGACTTTGTAGTTGGTTTTGGTTTTGTCCCTTGTGTCCTTGCTTGTGTTTATACCTGTCTGTCTTCACCAGTGTTAGTTTCTATTTCCCTGTTCCTT
>JAODKF010027334.1:0-18987 GCA_026779585.1 Mormyrus proboscirostris
CTGTTAGAAGCTTATAGACCTGGATCATGTCCCCCCTCAGTCTCCTTTGCTTGAGGCTGAACAGATTTAGCTCAAATCATGCTGAGGATCACTATGCTGGGTCTTTCAGCATCATCTTCTTTCAAAACATACTTCAGAACTAGGGGTGTAAAAATGCATTAATTTGTATTGATGTATCGATTCAATGTCCATGCAAGTGTTTTTTTTTTTTTTCCTCAGCGGTTCCAGTATTGTTTTCATGATTCACTCTGACGTATACATGGTCTACACCAGGGGTGCCCAATACGTCAATTGCGATCTACTGGTTGATCACAATACAAGGTATTGTGGGTAGATCGTATGGCATTAAAAAATTGAGGACGAAGGACACCTTTAACTGCGCCAGCTGCTGCAAGTTACAGTGTCGCCTACAGTAGTTAGCCTACAATTTATTTCTATTAAAACTTAAGCAAGGGTATAAAATGAATGGGGGAGCAGGACCAAGTAAGAAGCCAAAAACCGACCACTTCCATACGGAATGGGGGTGGATTGTTTTTTATCACCATGTCATATTCGTAGTGCGTTTGCCTCATCTGTCAGTCTACTGTCGCTATTCCGAAGAAGGGAAATGTGCAGCGGCATTTTCGGACTGTTCATAAAAACTACGACATTAACTTCCCTCCGAAAAGTGAGCTGAGAAAGAGAAAGATGAAGGAACTAAAATCCCAGTTCAATTAAAATATTTATCCAAAGGGAATTGAATAATAATAATAATAATAATAATAATAATAATAATACTTGATATTTGTATACATAAGTTTTGCATTTTTATAGTAGGTAGATCATTTTGACTTGGTGCAAGCTAGAGTACCTGAGCGTGTGTTTAGTATGGCGGGTGACATAGGATGCTACACTCAGAGCACACAATATCCTGAACACGTTGGCCATTTAATTTTTCTTTAAAAGACCTCTCAAAGAAGATTACTGACATACTTGTTTCACTGCAGAAGTCAGTCATGTCAGTACATGTCTGTCCATGCAGTGTTTTTTATTTTTGCCTTATTGCATTTTATTTTGCTTTATGGAACATACTTGACTACACTAAATTTTGTTTACAGTTCAATTAAATATGATGAAATACTAATTATATTTGCTTTTTTTAATTCATTGAAATGTAAAAGATTGTGTGAAATTTCATGATTTCAACTAACCCCAGTATCGAATCGTATTGTGGGAATTTCTGAGGTATCAAACACAAAATCAAACCATTGGCTTAAGGAATCGATATTGTATCCTATCACCAGGAAAGGTGTGATTTACACCCCCATTCAGAACAGTACTGAACTTCAATATCAGCAAGGGCCAATTAGTTTTAAATACAGTCAGTCCCCAGGCTACAAATGAGATCCATTCCCTGAATCTGTCTATAAGCTAAATTTGTTGGTAAATTGGATAAATAACTCAGTGCATCAAAAATATTATAGTAATAAAAGTAACTACATACAGTACTGTACATTGAGCCGACGAATCTCTCAAGCTGTGCAATGTTTTCAGAAATATCACAAAGTAATGTACATGTTCATAACGACAAACTATTGTATTGAACCCAAATTTTTCATATTATATATGTCCCTAATTTAGACACTCAACCTGGGCACTGCCTGTACCTAGAGCTGGGTGGTATGACCAAAAATTTATATCACGGTATTTTTCAAAGTTATATCGGTTTCACAGCATACAACGTTTTTTTTGTTTTTTTTTTTTTTAAAGTATTACTGGGCGTTTACCAAAGGGCTAATGTTAAGGTGTGTGCCGGCCAAGTCAACATTTTGGATAAGTGTTTAATAGTTCAGTGATGCTGGAACGCGAGTTTTACTGACCTCGCGAAATTTCTCAAAAAAACCGGGATGTCAGTCTTTACGATGCTTTGCCAGGTTTGACGTGTTACTTGACTTTGTCGCCACAACTCTGTAGCACTGTTTGCATAGAGGCTTATGGACATCCTCAGCCTTTCCATGCTCGTCTGCAAAATACTTCCAAACGGCAAGTTTGTGTTTTTTTTTTTTTTTTTTAAACTTAAGCAGCTTAAGAAGTGTCTTCAACTGCAGCAGATGCCATGTTCGACCAACTCGGTATGTGTGTGTTAACCAGCGCAAATGCGTTCAGCGGCTATTGAGAGGAGGGGAGGGGCTGTGCAAGTGTGTGCGTGCCTGTGCGTGCGTGTGCGCCTGTGCTGTAGTGGTGCTATGTGAAGTACGAAAACAGTACTGTTGGTACCAATAATGGTGAAAATGAGTAGCTAATCAGATACTAATCGATATTAAAAATAAGTATCTGAGAACCGATTTTTGACAACCCCAGTGTCTCATTATTTTCAACTCCAGCATCAGCTATATCTTCCATTTCTGATCTTTCACGGTACATTTTTAGCGGTGCAGCAGTGAAAAAGGTCCCCCTTTTTCCAGCATGCCACTTTGTGAACGTTGTGTAGGATATTTAAACCGGTATTGCGGTATAAGAAAAATTCATGACAATAATAAAAAATGGTTTTCGGTACGAACTGGTATACTGCCCAACACTACCTGTACTCCATACCCAAAAATTATTTTTATAGAATATCTACAAAAGGTTGACAACATACCAAAGTATCAATATGCCTAGTGGGTTCACATTACCAAACCTTTAAAACACACACACACACACACACACACACACACACACACACGACACCTCATAAACATGTTTAATGCATGACTATTTCAATTAATACCACATTTTCACCACAAAATCTAGTTTAGGACTTTTGTATAACTCCATAGGCACAGCCAACTTTTAGGGCATTGCATTCCATTAAAGACGCTGAAGGCTTATATTTGGAGAGCAGCGAGAAAGCAGGCTGGTTATGGAAACTGCTGGAAGCAGGAGCACAAGCCTGAGGGAACAAGCAAAACTGCCTGTGCATCCATATCAGCAGAGTCTCTAGGGGTAAAACTTGGCAAGATGTTCCTCTGCAATCAGCAAGACAGAAGGGCAAGTCTAAAGTGGGTTTTCCTGCATTTATAATAACATTCGTAAACTGCTCGTCCAGAACAGTTTACCAGTAGGATAAACAGCACAAGTATGTCCTCCAATTAAAAAGTGCCAAAAAAGGCACAAATTACAATATGTTATATACAAATATTACATATTTACATACTTCCCGCCGTCTCTGCCCACCACGTGACTGCCCAGGTAAGATACCAATCCATCTGCACTTGGAGAGTTATTGTTAGAGCTGCATCTGTAACCCTGGGATGCTAATTAGTCAACACTTTCACAGAGTAACTTAGCTTCATTCATTTATGCAGGTGGACATGTCAGTGACTGATTTAGGTTCAGTCCTTTGCTCCATGGAACAAGCAGCAGGGCTTCTCATGGGTCTGAAAGTTACAAGTTCATTACCTATGTCATGTACATGTCTCTCACTCCTCGAGACTCACAATCTTAAAATGTAAGGGCATTTATCCACCACACCAAGTGCTGTAATTTTGGTACTTTCTTGAAGTACCAAAAATACAGTACCTTGAGGTGTTGGTTTTCCACGGGTGTAAAGCCTGATACTGGTGTAAAATGACATCACAACACGAGGCAGGGTATTTCGTAACGAATGTGACAAATTCTTGTAGTAGGACTGGACGATGCAAAATATTAATACCAACAATGCATGCTATGAACGTACAATTCTTATACTGCTAGTCAGCTATATTAAAATAAGGCTTTTCCTTACTTTCAATTCTGTATGTACATAGCACAGGGGGTTAAAATTTCACTAAATATTTTTACTCTGTTACTCTGTCATAGGACAAAAAATTAGCAAGCTTTGGAATTTTAATTAGCCTATCATTCCTTTTATAGATTCTTAAATGTTTAGAAAACAGTTTGAAGTTTTACCTCCGCTGCTTTTACCCGAGTGCTGCAGGTGTTCTCAGAGACAAACATAATCGTAATTTTTCTCCTTTTTTGTTTTATATACCCCAATATTTATTACAGCAAAATAACATTGCTAGGGCAGCACGCTATATGGATGCTGTATTAGTATATTTAAAAAAATACTTTTTAATTTCTAGTCATGCCATCCAGATCTTTTTGTCGTATATGTTCTTACGACAAATCACATTTTTTTTTTTCCTTCATTTATCATTATTTTCTGAGTTCACAATTGTTTTCAAGGTGGCGTCTGTATTGTATCCAAACAACAAATCAACAAAAAAAAAAGCATTTCAAGTTCCACCCCAAAGTACCGAAGGACCAAAGAAATACCCCAGCTGATTTGGCACTTTCAGTACTGGTACTCGAACGGAAGTCAATGGAAAAGCAAAAGTACCATATTTGGTGCGTTGAAAAAGCACCCTAAATTTCCCTACTGCTGTAGACCTGGTTGCCTGCAAGGCAATTTAAACCATCACTGCATAGCTACAGAAAATGTAATAATAGATGTTATTATCATATCTTAACATAACACAACAAGCATCATGAAAAGAACATAATGCCCGAATGCCCTCTACTGAGGATCGCTCTCCTCAGAAATCCCAACCCATTTCCACTTCAAACTTCACAGGTAACCGCAGAGCAGATATCTGACATCCACCATAGCAATGCCAACTTCAATGAGAACGGTACCCCTTACTTACTGGTGCACACATATCTAATACAAACTAGATAAACCATACCGCTACAGTATATAATACACTGATATTTGGTACCGATTTAGCAAAATTCTGGAAAAAAGAAAATGCAGCTGTAAAGCAAGAACATACAAGATCACATTAGCCAAACTATGACAAAACCCACTGAGAATGAAGATTTTTATGTAAGCGCATTCAAATTTTGAACTAGCTAATGCAACATTTCCATAAATAATTCAATGAGCAGGAACATAAATTAAAAAAGACATTTTCATTTTTATACTTCTAATTCAGAACAAGTCTGCAATAGTTAAAGAAGAAAAAAAAAGTTTTTCACAAGAGGAAACTGTGTGGAAATAAAGGCCAACACAAATAAAGTAGTTACACAAATAAAGTAGTTACACAACTTGTCCTGCCAAGAAGGTTTTAATAGAACATTTTCTAACATACTTTCAGGTTCTGCAAAGCTTGTAATTTTCTTTTACCAGGACAATGTCAAGTAAGCTGGGCCCAATGCAGAGGAATTTACTATAGTACCATAAAAGCCAGTCTTCAAAACCATTTGGTCTTCCATCCCAGAAGAGAAGCTGATGAACATATGCATATTTCCATAAACATAATACAAAGACAGTATGTAACATGTTGAATGTGGCAGGAACAGGGTCCTTTTAAGAGCAAGACCCTTAAATACCTATTGAAACACCTATTCAGATAACTCAATATAACCATGGTTGTACCTCGGCCGCTAAATCCCATTCTCAAAAAGGTAAATTCTTAAAAAACACGACATCGTGGGAAGTAGAGGCACTGACTAGAGGTGCTCTTATGTCCTCTCCCGCCAGCGCTCACATCGATAACAAAACACTGCTATTCCTACCCCACCACGTTTGTACCTGGCACAAATTGGACATGAGTAGGAAGACTAGGAGGGCCCCTCTCCGGCGCCGAAAACCCTCAGGTACGCGATCAAGGTAAATTGTGTTCCGGTAGTAAGCCGGCCAGCTACTATTAATTATACAAAAGACAACGTAATACAGTATCGACACATTATGTCCCGTCAAAGGCAGAGCAGCCACCGAGTAAGACTGTCTGCTTTCTCTAGCCGAACAGATGCCGCTTCTAGTTTGTCTCGTTAGTACTCACTGCTAATCGTTGCTAGAACTAGTTTACTATAACAGGCAGGAAAGTAGCTACGGGTCAGAGAAACGTATGGGTTAAGCAGCAAGCCAAACAATTACCCTATTTCCACGCATAAAACGAACTCCCTGTTAAACACACAGGACTAGCCACTAAGATAAAGAGCACACTGGAATGCTCCTTGTTAACACATGGTAAGTTAACTTGTTCTTGTTCTGAATGGTTAGCTGTCCGATTAGAGCTAAGTAAAACTAGTGACTGCCGATCGCCCTCCGGCTCACAGCGCAGCCTGAGCTTAACACCTGCGTCCTGTTACGATCTTTAATGCAAACCGGTATTGTGTACATCTGGAAAGGCTTGCTCCCTGTTTGTTGTTTTCTAAATTCACGTCAGGTGTTTGTCACACTGAAACTGGCTACTGTTTCTGAGACGGAAAGGGATTAGCAGACTAGCTACTTTTACTCCCCTCCACTTTTAAAAGTTGCGGACTACAGAATAAACTGTGACTCAAGATTTAAAAGAAAGCACTTCTAACTCAGAAAGACGATAAATGAAATTCTCTGTAACAAAGAGATAATCAGATATTTTCCTTAATGTATTTTTTCTGAAAATAAACACCTACCTGCGTCGGCCATCTTGAATACTCTCGAACTGAAGAACAAGGCAAGAATTTCTGTGTCGACAGAGCGGAACAAGCGCATGACGCTTCTCCATTGGTTCAGTCTTGAAATGGGCTTCGCTGATTGGGTAACGAGTCCTATGGATTCTAAAATTACCTAGCTCTCTGCTAATGGAGTGGTTATTAGAGCTGCATGGCTACAGCTACTACTGTCTTAAAAGAAACCGTATAAACATTTTCCTTTTCTTGCTTATGGGAAACATTCTCGAAAATTGCTGGATGGTGAATTTGCTAGAGTCAATGGTCCTCTATATATGTGTGTCAAGTATTTGGGATGTTTAACAAAATCTTTAATAACAATGAAGTATTAGTAGTCTAGTATGAAAATGTGCCTTGAGAGAAGTGTGCTTGTAGGAGATGTAAGCGCAGCACAGAACAAATCTCGATCATGTAACATGGGAAGTTAGTATTTATATATGGTGGATTTCAATGAGAGAAATACCCAAACTCCGAATACAAGTCCCGCATTTGTATTTTACGATTGCGCACTGAAACGGAACTCATGGGTGAATTTTATCAGTAATACATTTACTAAACTTGATATATACCTGTGAAAGAATACATCACTACATGCTTCATAGTGCTACTTGCTCTCTAGTAACAGCAAGACACGTGCCCTGTGACTGATCAAATTCTCGCATTTCAAAGCAAAATAATAAACAAATTCAAATGAATCTTGGCATTATTACAAAACACGTTCCTTTAAAATCAGTTTGGTAATCGAATGTTTTAACTATAAAATACTTCAAAAACATGCTGTCAGAAGTGGGATTCGAACCCACGCCTCCAGGGGAGACTGCGACCTGAACGCAGCGCCTTAGACCGCTCGGCCATCCTGACTCTTGGACGACGAGAGTTCAGCGTTTTTAATAAACATTTGGAATTTCTTACAAAGCTCTAAAATCATATATATAAAGATTTGTGGGTTTTAGTTCCAGCTCTGCTACAACAGTAACATATCAAAAACAGAAATGTAAAAATGAGATGAAGAATTTGGGACACCACTGATGCAAAGTCAGGCAGTTACAAATGTATGATATTCAGCATTGTCTGCCCTCCCAAAGACTGCCACAGATCAATAAGGAATGCTTTAAAATCTTTGAAGAAATGACTAAGAAACTTAGTATGATACCTAATGAGTAATGACCTGTTGCCGCTTTTGCACGCAATGCTGGTGTTCACCATAAGAAAAATATAGAACAAGAGTGATCATGGGAGGACTGCAGAGGAAGCCTTTTTTGCTCCATTAAAAATGTTTTGAGGACAGATGAGATAAAAATTTTTTGGTGAATGTGCACAGTGTTATTTGAACATGTTATCCCAAACATGACGCATGGTGAAGATGGTAAAATGGTGTTGAACTACTCTCACAATCAAGCGGGCTTTATTCTCATATCATACGTACATAAAAGTATACATTGGTGCAACGTAACATTTCCCCCATGATTTGGAACACAGACTGAAACGTCTTCGTATTAAATAATGGGTGAAATTACCATCTAACTGCAGTGCTCTTCTGCTCAGTAGAATCCAGTTGATTTTTCAATTGAGGTTCAACTAGTCATCAATGGTCCACATATAACCATCCATAACTGCTCAATCAATAAAGATAAATGCTGTTTGTTGTCCATCATTATTATGACAATCTTTATTGCACTGGGTCACACAAAACCAGATAGATTTTCCCCCCAGAAGACCAATGAAAAATACTTACTAACCTACTTGTAAAGCTCAAAATTGCAATTGAAGAAATTGATTCAAGAAGAAAAACACTAAATTTGTACAGTATAAACCTCCCTTAGGGCAAATAGAAATTGGTTTGGTTACAGAAATGACAGATTCCTGTGAGAGAAAGGGGAATCCAATCATTTTTTTGCTTTTAAAAAAAATCCATGTCTGTGTTTTGTGTCCCAATTTTGGAACTTACTTACAAGGTACTGGTTCATAAGAAAATATCGGGATAGGCTGAAAATTATTCACACATCCAATTAATGAGCAAGCCAATGAACTTGTACAAGTGAAACACCAACCTCCTGTATAGCAAACCTCTTTGCAACGTGGTAAATTACCTATAGCCGGTATTCACTAATGTTTAAAACAGGAAATTATGGCATCAATAAATGACTTCTCTGAAGCAGCAGTAGATTCGCCGAGTAAAAAAAAAATGATACGAAAACAAGTTTTTGGTCCCAAGTGTCACAGCTACTCTGTGGTGAGAAGCCTGCGCTTTTTTGCTGTGTGCATGTAGCTGTGCAGACGCCACTCCACATCTGCTGTGGCCTCGTTCTCCAGAGTGCCGAGCTTGATCATGTACACTGCGGCGAGACAGGAAAAACAGACTGACTCAAAAGAGGGATTCACTGGGGCGGGGGAATAAAATCATGCAAGTAATTCTTATTTACACCATGTCTACATTTACTAGGCATGATTTAAATGACAAGCATATTTTCAAATTATTTCAGTATGTGACTTACATTTCATTTCAAACCTTGGCCCCACTTCTGTTAGTTCAATATTCTTGTGGTCAGTTTTCTTGTACGTGTGATGTCTACAAACCAGAATTACCAGAGCTCAAAAGAAACATCCATGATCATCCAAATTATGATGTAGGTTGACCAAAGGATTTAAAACGGGTGGAATTGGAAATCTTGTCTGTCTCACCTGAAGGAAATGTAGTCTTCCTGATTGGCAAATGTGATCACACGTCTGCTGTCTTCCTTGGGCACTGGAAACAGATACTTCAGGATGTTGGACACCTGAATAAAGAGAAGTATTTTCAGAAAAGAGCATTACTAATGACCAGTTTGTACACCACATATCCAAAAACATCCGATTAAAACCCTCCGTACCAGACTGTGCCACGCATGTGCAGCATATCAACATATCAGAGGGAATCAATAGTAGGACATCAATGTACAGTCAACCCTTCCATACCGCAGTATTCCTCATCACGGTTCTCACAGTGGCTCGTTCTGATCTTTGTGTCTCACGTTTCTCTTGTTTTTTCGCTCCACTCGCATGGTTGCTTTGCTCGCCAAGGGGAGCAAAAAATTTCACATGGCTTTTCCAGATCACGGAGGACCTGTGACTAATCCCCGCAATGCGGTAGGGTTGACTATAGAACTTCCTAGTCAAACCAAGTGTAAAAAGAAAAGGGGGAGATGAAAAGGCTGACATCTTTAAATAACCAGGAATCTAACTTGGAAAATATCCAAAGCTACTCACCATAATAATATATTAAATGAATATTATATAATAATATGAAGCACCATACTTGATTTGCACTTCAACACTATTGGATTACGTGAGCACAAATGGAAATACTACTTGCGCCTATGTAACACTGATTGGCGATTAGAACCGTCACGATTACACAGTTAAACTCAATTACTAAGAAGCATAGATTGAAATTTTCCTTCTCAGTCACTCGACCTGATGGAGGGACTGCAGCACATAATGGATGAGGGTCCAAATAAAAGCGTAAAAGGCTCAGTGCTGCTGAAAAACCTCTGATTAAAACAGAGTGAAAATGAAGTCGTCTGTCAGTGTTGCAAAGCAGAAAGATATCACCATGGAACGACAGCAATGCAAAAACATCTTACAAGAAGACATTCGGGTTTGTTCAACTCGCCCAATACTGCCAGGTTAGCCATAGATATGTGCCATTTAGCCTCGCGGAGTAGCATATCCTGTCTTTGTCATCACGTTCACTTAAATTATTTTACTTAATTTACTTTCTATGCTTCCCGTAAGTCAAAATAATAGCTGCTAAAACAAAAGGTTGGTCATGTTACTTAGCCGCATTTTTTGTTAATATATTATGTGTTTTACGACTGAATGAGACTGGGAAAAAATACACTCCGATATTTAGGAATTGAAAATTAACTAGACAGCCAAACGTAACTTTACTAGCAGAAGTTGGTGGTGTTGCTGTGTTTTGTGCCAACAGGGACAAAGCAGTTCTGAGAAATCAATTATTTTATATTCTATTATTGAGGACAAGTATTTCCATATAGTGAAAGGTGAATGCCGCTTTGGGGCCAGTTCCTGCTCACTTTTCCTGTCTTTGCTTATTTTTGTGTAATTTCTCACAAATGCTCTAAATGGACTAAGAGTGAGTCCAACAGCCAGGACGAGAACGAGTGTGACTGTCTCGCAGATCTCATGCAAACGCAGCCTTTAAACTGAAGCTTGCAGAGTTTCCAGTGACTGAGTAAAAAGGTTTTAGCGCAACTTATTGACAGTTTGAACACAGCAGCCTATCGCGGCCTTTACGATGTGACAGCTGCATGTGCATGCGCAGCTAGGGTCGCCACGCATCCAGGATTTTCCAGGATCACCTCAGATTATGGTCGTCCGTCCTGGAAAAAACTGAATTTATGTGACAAATTTTAAAGCCACTAATGGCCACAGAAAGGTAGAGGGAATCTTCAGGATGATGTTGCAGCTGTGAAGTCCTCTCTTCTGGCTGGTACAGAGTGGAAAAGAAAATGTAGTGCTTTGAGCACTTTCTCCACCATCCACACGTCAAAACCAGTCTTGAATGAGTTGTGAAGGGTATCTAGGCCACAACCTCCTACAATTACTAACTGTGTCCCAGCAAATTGCTCACCGCAGTGTGAATGTCATCATTGGACGTATATGAGTGATGTCGGCTAACCGTTTGCAAAGCCCATAGCACTTCTGCTTTCAGTGTGTCGGTTGAGGAGAATGTACAGATGGCATTGCTTGTCGTGGGATCTGGAGACACCACCAAAGCGGGTGTAGGCCTATCTGTAGAGGTTGTACTTGCGGGACTGGCAAACAGAATGGAGACAGTTGTTGTCTGACTTTTGACAAAACGCTCGTGCTTTTCTCCCCTGATATGTGAGTCGATTGTTGCCAGTTTGATGACTTTTTTTCCCCCAAAGGTTGCATCGCCCAAGCATTGACATTAATGATGATTAATAACAAATTAATATTGTATTATTTAATCAAATCACACGTAACTTTTTCCTGTCACTATTAGATATTTTACATTTCTTTTTTGTATGATGTTACAACTAGTAAGTAAACAGTCTAACTAAAATAAAAATATTCTTGCAATTCTGAATTCTTTTCAAACGTGTTTCGTTAACTATTAAATATCTCAGAAACTAGAGCCAATTCTTAATCAGTACCATAAACTTAACATAAAACCCTTCAGACATTGTTGGCACCAGAATAATTGTATACCAGTGTTATTGATATAATTGATCATGACTTATTGGTGATGCAAATGTATGACATTTTTACCCAGTACAGCACTCTGGATAAGGTTGTATGAGAAATGAGGACATGTTAAGTAAATAAATGTTAAAATATCTCGTTAAAAATCTATAGAGAAATAACCTGAGCTAAAACCCACATTCATGCTATACTCACTCTCTGCCCCAGACGCGAGGTGAAGTTGTGGAAGATGAGGTGTGGGAAGGCCTCAGACATGGTGCCAATGTCTGGGATGTCGTGCCTCATAACCACGTTGTACAATGTGAAGTAGGCTGTGGGTCCAAATGGCAAGTGACACACGACCAGGCCGTCTGTAGGTGGGAATACAGGTAACGGTGAACTGCTGGACACTTTATTCTAATTCTTATTGTTATTATCACTTTATCTGCCCATTTCTTTGCAAAGATTCTTCAAAATATCGTCCAACTGCCACAGCTGCTTGGTCGCTAGACCCCAGGACCGATCCGGTTACCAACCCCCAAATTTTCCCCTACAAGTTGGAGGACTGCATGCTGTGTTTATATACTTCAGCGTGTCTCACTATACACCTACCTGGCTGGCCTCGGGTCTCGTGCAAAATCACCAGGTCTGAGACCTCAGCCGCACGGCAGGCCTGGACCAATGCTTTCACCTCGTGGTTCCCTCTGTTCATGCGCTGAGCCCCTGGGAAGATGAGCTTCACTTCCTGATAACCACAATGAGGACCCAAGACACTGACTGTAATGCTGGACCTCACTGAAACATGGCTGAAGGATAATTATCAGGTTTTCGGGTAAAATCCATATGTGGCACTGTAACAGACCTTGGCGAACATTTTAAGTCTGGAGCTTGGGTCTCTAGATGTCGTCACCATAATTTTAGGGTCTTCGACTCCACCCCATTTATACTCATCGTCAGTGTGACTGCTGACACCTGCCAAAAAAGATTTTTTTTTTTGTTTTTATAAAAAAAAAAAAAACATACTCATTTTCTGTAGTTACCATCAGTGTTGAGAGGACATAAAACAGGTCATAAGTTGTGTTCACCTTCTGCTCCCTCATCATCATATTCAAGAAGCTTCTGGAGTTGCAAGGCCTCCTTACGAATCTCTGTCGGGAGCAGACGATTCTCTGGAAGATATATGAAGCCCTTAGTACGGTGGTTATGGAATGTATAGAAATACTAAATATTCAGACAGACTTGAAACAATAAACATAATCGGTGCATTGTAGAATTAGAGCTGTTTGATTTGTTTCTAGAAAAATCCCATTACAGTGATCTACAGCATACCATGACAGAATTCACAAAAATATAAAATACTTTAATGTCATTCATCTATTCAATGACTTGTCATTAGGGAAGGTCCGTGGACCTATCCTGAGCAGCACAGGATGCCAGTCCAAAATACAGCACACACCTACACAGTCACACACACACACACACACACACACAGTACAAATCATCAGTCAGTTAGAGACACTAATTCACCTAAATGCATATATTGAGACGATGGGAGTAAACTAGAATACATGCAGGAAGCCTGGGCAACACTCACATAGCATACAAACTCCACACACAGAGCAGGGACAGGACCAACCTTCAACATACTCGTTCTAAAATATCCATAAAGGTGACACAGGGCAACTTCTTCAGCAATGTTTCGGGGTAGTTGCCAACCAGGTGAGACAAAGGGCAACTAACCTGTTGCCCACTTTCGATTAAAGTTTTTCAAATATTGATCGAGCAACATTGGTCAGGAAAAAAAAAGTCTTAAAAAAGTTAGTGTATCGTCACGCTTTGCTTTCATCTACATTATTCATTCATTATTCATATACATTATTACACTCTTACCGTCTAGAGCAGATTTTAACTTGTGTTTTTTCTCTTCGATGGTGCGCAGCCTGTCCTCCTGAGCCTTCCGGTACAAGTACTCCCTCCTAAGCCTGGCTTCCCGTCGCAGCTAAATAAATACAGAAATAAGCGACAACGGCTACGAATTTCGAGTTGTATTTTTCTTGTCCCCGATCACGTAAAAACAACGCGCTGCATATTTCCTGGAGTATATTTCAGTGCCAGTTTTATTTCCATACACGTTAGTTTTGATGGATATACTGTACAAAAACCATCAAATTCATCGGCCTTGTTTAGGTAGCTATATGTAGTTATGACATTACGAAACGCCGTTATTTCTGTCAAATCTAGACGCCAGGACAATATCATTAAACCTACTGACAGTTAAATATATATTACAAATTACATTGTTGTGTGTAACATGTTGGATGCAATTTCGCTGCCGTCTCAACAATTTTGAAGATTAATTGCCGAAGCAGGGGTAACGGCACGTTATTTTATTAGTATTTATTTATTTTTTAAAAAAAAAAACTTCCGATGAAACCTAAGTAGATATACAGAAAATGATCCAGATCTCAATATAATTCAGCTTCCCAAACTGGCAAGTACTTCTAGTTAGATACAGTGTTCTTGTTTTTAATAACCCGAAAATGAGTATCAGCTTTCTTAATGGAGTAACTCGGCAAGAGAACGAAATGAAACACAATTTTCAACATATTATTTTAAAACAATTCTACATTTGAACAAACTTACCATAATGTCAGCTCCGTTCTCAGACACCACATGGGTCAATGAAAAAGACGGATTTCTATTCGACCATATGCGAACCAATAGTTGACATTGTTACTAAGAAATGACCAATGAGTTTTCTCAGTTCTTAAAAGTTCTGTCATATCCGTGGGTGTTACTGCGAAGATTAATTTCTGAGTTCGAAGACTATGGTTTCAAGTAAATAAACAGCTAAGGTGATAAACAGAGATTTATTGAATGTGAGAAAGTTGAAATATGTGGTGTAAAAAATAACCCTTAGGGGATATGATCTGCCGTGACCCGGATTCGAACCGGGGTTGTTGCGGCCACAACGCAAAGTACTAACCACTATACGATCACGGCAAGCCACCCGTCATGGAAAACAATACTCGTTCGTGTTTGTGTGGAGCTTGCATCATCTCCAAGGTTTTTTTTTTTTTCAAACAAGTCCTACAGTTTTTATAAATGATTATATTACTAATATTTTATTTACGGGTGCTACAGAGAGCAAGATGCGGGAGGCAGAAAGAGAATTCTTCCCCCCCCAGAAATCAATTAGTGGGGGTGGTGAGTGGTTCAGCAGTCTAATGTCTCTATGACTGTGATCAAAACGAACCAGCACCCTCCTACCTAAAATAACTCATCTCACCTCACACCGCACCACGCTCTCTCCGATCCTCCAGCTCCGCTCGACAGGTACCACCATCGCTCATGGCGCAAGGAAGACATGCGTCTAGACTCTTCTCTGTTTTGACACCTATTTGGTGGAATGATCTTCCCCTAGGTGGTCGAGGAGCTGAGTGACGGGGTTTCTTCTAACAGTGACTAAAAGCCTTCCTCTTTCGGAAGTACTTCGATTAGCACGTCCAGGACTATACTCTTGTTAAAAAAATGTTGTTATTGAACCAGTATCAGAATGTATTCATCGATGAGACTTCGAAGCACTTATGTAAGGGCGTCTGCTAAATGCCATAAATGTAAACATAAAATGACTAATGGGGTCCTCAAGGGCCATTTCCAGTTCCTGCATGATCTCTGGGTCACTTGAACAAGGCCGTGTGACATCATCGTGGCAAGTGCTGTATTCAATAACAAGCCACAGTAAAAGGAGAGAGATGTCCTTTAGTGTGCTTGTAAGACCCCATTCCAGAAGGTTTGTGAAAGATATATTGTTAATGTATTAAAGTTGAAAGAAGTTATTGCAGATACTTTTCCCCCAAAATTGTTATTTTTCACACAGTATGTTGTTATTTGTTTGTCTTTTAATTTAAAAAGTAAATACTTTCAGTAATAAATGTTTCAACGCATTGTCAAGTTACAAAGGACATTGTGTATTTCATTCAGATCATACCGTTCACTGGTGCTACAGTATTTCTGTTTCCAAATTAGTCATTTTCTATTGAAAGATGTTTCTCATCCATTTGTAACTTCAAGTGATCAAACTGGAGGTCACATTTATGGATCTGCTTTGCCAGGTATAACTTGTACATCTCTGGTACCAGCATCTGATCATGTCGATTTGTAACATGTAAAATCACATTGACATATTATAGAGTCCCATGACCTTACAATATTATGCTGTTGTGTGGCGGCCATTACAAGTTCCTTCTCTGGTGGTGTGGACTGCTCTCTCTAGCAATCTCCTGATGACAGATCAATATCTAAGATTCAGACTTAGACTCTCAGACTACACTGTCATTCAGTTCAATTCAATTCAATTTATTTATTTTTATAAAATAGTGTTTCACAGCAGAAGTTGTCCCAACGTGCTTTACATGGGTGTGCTGTGATACATTATAACATCCTTAAGAGAGAATAATACAAAAATGGGGAAAAAGAAAGACAAAGAAATGAAAGAAAGCCACATGACAATGGAGGAGAGGAACCAAAAACTCCCAAGCAGAGAAAAAAAAACCTCTGGAGGTCCAAGGTCAGCTGGTTGCCCGACACCCCAGGGCATGCTAACATTATAATTTACACCTTGCTTTTAGCAAGCAAGTCCACACTGTGATCAAGATCAAAGGCAAAGTCCATCAGTTAGTCATTTCTCCACACCGGCCTGTGAAGGGAGGCAGATTGAAGGCTGCACCCGCGATGTTACAGTTCATAGATCACGTCCACAATGTCACCCTTCCATGAAACAAGACTCCATCCTGGGCTCCACCCGGACATGTAGGAAAGCAGAGGAGCATACGGTCAGCACAGACATCGACACATTAAAGGACAAGCATGGTATATTAAAATGGCATGTACAGCAGCACCAGCAGCCACAGTCTTGGTATGTTAGTTAAATAATAGGTCTTCAGTCGAGATTTAAAGACAGAAACCAATTTGGCATCCCTAACATAGACTGACAAACCATTCTGCAAAATAGGGGGCCTGTAGCAGAATACCACCAGCTGTCGCTTTATTTATATTTTGTGATCTAAGTGGGAGATGTGGCCTGTAAACTTGAAGTAATGCATTTTCCTAAGAACATAGCAAATTCACAATGAGAGGAAGCCATTCAGCCCATCAAGCTTGCTTGGGGAGAACTTAACTAATAGCTTAAAGTCATTAAAAGCTTATCTAGCTCTGATTTATAGGGACCCAGGGGTTTCAGCTTGCACTACACTAGCAGGAAAACCATTCTGTCAGGGTCAGTTTTCCCTTTGGCAGCAGCAGGCACTGCTGGTCATCCTGCCTTTCCCATCTCTGTCCTTCATCCTTGTGTGTTTTCTCTGCTCACCAAGCCACCATATAGCTCCATATAGCGCTTCATGTTCCTTTTGCGGTGTCTTCCCTGTATGTGCATGGCTTAACCGTACTGCTTGTACTTGTTCCTGGGTTTCCTTAGTGTAGTCTGCCTCTTACACTCCCTACTGTCTTGTGCCGTGTATTCTTAAGTTATTTCACCTGTTGTTTGTTGTCCTGTGCCTTGTCGATTGCATGTTTTTGATGATTCACACCTGTCCTTTGTTAGTCCTCATTACTTGTGTATTTAAATGCCTGCCATTGTTCATGTCCCCAGTCAGTTAGTGTGTGTCATGATACTGTGTGTTGGAATTTCTGTCCCCTTAGCTGGTTGCAGTCTTTTTTTTTTGTTTTATTTTGTTTTGTTTTGTTTTGTTTTTTGTTAGTATGATTCTGTGTTTAATAACCCCCTTATGTCTTGGAGCTGTAAGTGGATTGTTACCCTTTTTCCCACCTGCGCTATGCCATGTCATAACAGAATGTTTCACTCCAAACGATGATCCCTAGGCCCAAAGATAATGACGGCAAAATGAAGCTTTCCGAAGTACTGAAGCTTTTCCAAGTGTCAAAAATCGTTCAGTGCTCAATGCTTTTCTAAAAGGTGAGCATTAGTGACACCAGGTGGTCAAACAAGTAAATAGCATTTTATTTTGACGGAGTGTAGTACATCACAATATACACAAATAGGCAAAAATGGAAGTGGCCTGTAGTGCTTTATGAACATGAATGTACTGGGTAAGTTTGGCGATGCATTCCTTGTGGACTGGGCAACCTTTGTATTAACTGAGAAGGGGTGCTGGTGTAACTAAAATGGGGGCATTGGACTATAAATTTTTCTTGAACAGTATTTGTTCAACGGTATTCAAACTTGTACAAAGTGCTCACATTGTTTTTTTTGCTTGAATGCTTTTTCCATTTTATTTTAATCGATTAATATGCTGCCAAAGTGATTTGCAGGCCTGGATAGAATTTTAAATGAATAATTTTAGAAGTACTTCTTTTTATTAATGTTCCATCAGGATGTCAAGAAGTCGTACTTTGAGCCTAAGGACGACCTAAAGAGGTTCGTGTTACTATGAAGAATATAGTAACAAAAAGAGTTTGCACGGTTTCATGTAACGGTTTATTAACTTGATTCTTTTTTTTTGGTCTAGCTCTCTAACAATTATAGAACTAGGAGTGAATCCCATTCTTCTGTGCCACTATATGAAAAATAAATATTTCAGAAACAATTTATCATGACAGCCTGCAGGAACAGCATTTAAATATATAAAAACTGCCCGGATATGCATAGCTTCCAAGTGACGAGATGTTTAACTTGCAGTCAGATTCAAACTTGCGGCCAGCGGCATTTTTGTATTTGATGCCATGGAGATGCTTTTGCGGCTTGTGTTCGCTCACCCGCAGTTCAAAGCACTGTCACGGGTAAGTGCATAAAACATAAAATCCTAAGTATCATATTAACGGGTATAAAGTGATAAAATACAATGGGTTGAAACGCATCCTAGATTATTTTTTGTGTCATTAGTCCTATCCATCCATTATCTACTGCTTAACCGGGGTTCAGGTCGCAGGAGTAGCAGCTTCAGGAGAGATACCCAGACCTCCCTCTCCCCAGCTAACTCTACCAGCTCCATGGGGGGGACACCGAGGTGTTCCCAGGCCAGCCGAGAGATATAATCCCTCCAGTGTATCCTGGGTCTGCCCCGGAGCCTCCTGCCTGTAGGACATGCACAGAAAACCTCTCCGGGTAGCCGCTCAGGAGGCATCTGCACCAGATGTCCAAACCACCTCAACTGGCTCCTTTCGACGTGAAGAAGCAGCGGTTCTACTCCTAGGCCCTCCCGGATATCCAAACTTCTCACCCTATCCCTAAGGGAGAGCCCAGACGCCCTGCGGAGAAACCTCATTTCGGCCGCCTGTATTCGCGATCTCATTCTTTTGGTCATTACCCATAGCTCATGACCA
>JAODKF010028018.1:0-18898 GCA_026779585.1 Mormyrus proboscirostris
TATATATATGTATATCTGTGTGTCTGTGTGTGTGGTATATAATATATACCGATCTAAAGTTGGCCCGCACTTACCCATAGAAATGTTTATTTATACTATATTCTCAACATTTTAAAATAATTAATTATATAAGACATCAAAACCATAAAACATCATATACTGTACAGAAGTATGTACTGACCCAAAAAGTATTAAACAACAAAAAATGTATTTGTTGGGGGGTGCTCTGTGGGGTGGAACTCAGAAGGTTGCCGGCAGAGCGATCCCACCTTTGGGCCCCTGAGCATGCTCCTTAACCCCAAATGCTCAGGGACCGACAGACTGACTGACTGTCCCCTCTATGCCAGTTTCATGAGGGGCCACCCAGGATGCTTTTCCAGCTGCCCTGAAGGAGTCCCCACATATATTCTGAGCACTCAGCATCTGTTTTCCTTTTCTTCTCTGCTCATACTCCTCCAGAACCATGTCTACTGTGTTTTGGTCGGATGGCCAGGTCATGTGATGTGACACTTTCACTCTCCTTTGTAGGTGTCTCGGCGTGTCAAAAGTTTAGACTGGTTGTGTGTGTATGTGTGTGTGTGTGTGTGTGTGTGTGTGTGTGTGTGTATGTGTGTGTGTGGTTGTTTTTGGCCATTTTCAGTCTTCATTTGGACCCACATTTGCTGATGCTCCAGATACTCAGCTAATCTAAAGGAGGTCAGATTTACAGCTTCTTTAATCAGCACAACAGTTCTCTGTTGTGCTAACATAATTTCAAAAGAGATTTCTAATGATCAAATTTGCCTTTTAAAATGATTAACTTTTGTGAACGCAACATGTTATAGTAGCACAGGACTGATGGTTGCTTATAATGGGCCTCTGTATGCCAGTGTAGATATATTGTGCATTTACAGCATTCACAATGTCTACCCTGTATTGTGATTAACTTGATGTTTAATGGAAAATGGAAATTTGCTTTTCTCTTGGAAACTTAAGTCAGAAATTCCTGAGTGACCCCAAACTTCTGAATTGTAGTATACACACATACCGGTCACTTTATTAAATATAACGGTTCAGCAGCCTGTTGAAGGAAATATCTAATGAACAGCAGGACATTGTAAAAATCATGCAAATACAGGTGAAGAACTTCAGTTATTGTTCATTTCAAACACCAGAATGGGGAGGAAAGGTGATTTAAGTGACTTTGAACATGGCATGGTTGCTCCTGCCAGACAGACTGGTATGAGTAGGGCCTGTTTCAGAAACTGCTGATCTACTGGGATTTTCACACACAACCATTTTTAGGGTTTACAGAGAATGGGCTAAAAAAGAAAAAAACATCCAGTGAAAGTGCCTTTTTTGATGACAGAAGTCAGAGAAGAATAGCCAGATTGGTTAAAGCTGATAGAAAGGCAACAGTAAATCAAATGACCACTCATTACAACAAGGCAATGCTGCTGGGCAGCCCTGAACGCACAGCATGTCAGATCAAGGTTCAAGGTGACTTTATTGTCCTCAGCAGCTTCATACATGTACAAAGAACGATGAAAGAACGTTTCTCAATGGCCCCGGTGCAACATCTAGTAACATATAGTACACTTAACATCACAGTGACAGGGCGTGCAAGGTGCAAACAGGCAGCAAATAAATAGTGTAAACTTCGTATGATTTGTGCAGTTGCACAAGGCAGTTGGCAGGATTTAGCCCAACCTAAGATACTACAAAGTGCAGTAACAGAATCAAAAAACAACACAATGCAAACAATAATAGACAGAACGATAAATAGACAGCACACAATTCCAATTTGAACAGTGGAGGGATGTAAACCATAATGGCTGGTATTGCACATGAGTATTATATTACACAGTAAGCTGAAATTTATAGTTGTAAAATTAACATGCTGAAATAGATGCATAATGTGGCAGTAACAGTGGACTGTAGGTATGGTGCAGTTACAATTTAGAGATAGTTAAAGAGAGACAGTCCAGATATTAGTGTGCATTCAGAGTTCTGATGGCTTGTGGTATGAAGCTGTTGCACAGCCTGGTAGAAGTGGAGCAGAAGCTTCAATACCGTTTAAGAAAAGAGTCCGTGTAGCAGGTGGGAAGGGTCCTTTACAATGAATCCCAATTTCTGCACTATACTGCTATAGGGTCAGAAGTTCACAACATAAAGGTGCAGCCGACAAATCTGATGCTACCATGGCAGTATGGACCAAAGGGGGTCCAACCTGGGGACCATTTTTTGATCCTCACAGGGGGAAACTCAATTTAATAAAAATCAAAAAACTAAAAATGCCAAAAAGTCTTCAGTGTATTTAGTTTGGTGACTTATAGTTAAAGTTATGGATGGGTAAATGGTTATATAACACACACACACACACACTTATTATATATTCTGAACAAACCATAAAGTATGTTGTAGCTGACAAAGACACAGGGTGAGACCTTCACCAAGAAAAAAAAATCACCACTGACAGAAGATTAAACCCTTTACTGTAAATTAGCCAAACTTTTCCCTTGCCGTAGCACACAAGCACATTGGCACGCAAGTTAAAATACAACCATAAGATCTTTTTCGTAGTCTTTTTGAATAGAGACGGACATTGACATCTCCTCAAGTGACTGTCCTTCACAACCCTTTCTGGTTTTCTTGATTTTTTTATGTACGTGCACAGCATTTTGTGTCTCAGGAACAAAAATTCAAAACCCTATAGCTTTCCTTGCAGACTTCATGCTGTGGTACAGTAAAACTGAGCCCAGCAGTAGGGCAGTTGATATGCTAGTCACTGCTACTGTTGATTGTAAACCATTTGGGTATATGTGTGGGTAATTACCTGTGACAGATACCTATTCAGCTCTTCCCTGCGCGACAGATTGAAGTGTTTTGACCTCAGCCATTATCTGTATGTTTATGTTCAAAGCAAAGCCATTTGTACAATTTTTGCACTGACAGGCATGCCATGTGTTTGCACAAAAAACACGCTGAAATATAAGTTGTCCTATTTTGTATTATATTTTATACATTTTGTCAACCTGACATTTTACTTCTTTCAATGAAATTGACATTTCTAACAATGCATTATTTAATAATGCCACGCTAAACAATAACTCGACAAAATCTATCAAATTTCCAACACATAATACGACTTTATTACAAAATTCTTTGTCACACACCATCTACCAACGCATTATATAATAACACTGCATTACATAATAACTTGACAAAATGTAACAAATTGAAAACTAATTTCTCTTTATAGATCAAGAAAATCCCAGCTCATCTCATTGCAAACTGAGTGGTAATAACAAATCTATAATAACAAATAATAACACAGTATTAAATAATAATGTTAATAACAACAGATTGTTTCAGTCTATAACTCCATGAAGAATAAATTCTGTTCGAAGCATTTCTGTTGCTTAATGTAAATAAAACAATGGATGAAGTTATGGCTTGCTTAACATACTAGTATTTGCACAGAGACAGTCTGCAGGGTGAAGTTCCTGAGAATTCTCGGCAGACAAGTTCTCCTGGACCCTGCATACCAACTCCACTTCCTACAGAGGCTGAAGAAGGGCAGCATCCTCCCTCCTATTCCCACCTCATTCTACTGAGGAACCGCCGAGAGCGTTCTCTGCTGCTGCAACACTGGAACTGCAACGTCGTTGACCGCAAGTCCCTGCACTGGACAGTGAGGACAGCAGAGAGGATCATCGGGGCTCCGGTCCCACCCATCTCTGAACTAATAACACCTTTATTGATCATGGGGGAAATACCAAACAGGAAACATGTCATCCCCCGTGCATGAAGCATGGTGGCAGACCCCTCCCAGCCATCCGGCAGACCCCTCCCAGCCATCCGGCAGACCCCTCCCAGCCATCCCTCGGACTGTTCACCCCCGTCGTCTGGGAGAAGGTGCAGAAGGAGCATCCAAACCATTACTACCAGTCACTGTAACACCTTCTTTCCCCAGTCAGTATCCTCAACACCCTGCTGCCCCCCAAGGACCAACACTGCCCCTACTAGTCAACACCCCAGCAACAAAGACTGCCACTACCCCCAGCAGACCCCCCCAACTACCCTATAATGACGTTGCTATTTGTTGTCCGTTTCTTTTTTCTTTTATATATTAGATTTGCACATTATATGTGCTACACTGCACACGCACAAAATCAGTTTTGTACATTATATTTATATTGTATTTCTTACAGCACCAGTACACAGATGTATTGACAATAAATAACTCTTGAGTCTTGAATCATGAAGATGGCACGAATACAAGATGTTTTCCAAAGGAATAAAAATAAGCAAACCAAAAACATTTAAATAATAGACATTTTCAGGAAGAGAGATTTTTTTGGTGACCATCTTTTAAAATTACATGAATTTCTGTAACTGTCTACAGCTCTTCAGGCTCTGCTTTGAATATTGCTGTTCTTGCTTCTATATTGTCCAGTGAACGCAGCCTGTTTCTGAATGAAGATACACGCTAGCATTTGTTCCATCTTTTCACTCTCATGCTCTGCAGCAGAGCAATTATTTCACTAAATATTTTATTGGCATGCATAATAGCACAATAAATTCCTAGCAACCATCTAGTCTTGGCAACCATTTACGAATGTTTGCACAGGCATTTGTTCTCTTTCATAGAATAACATTTTAATTCAAAATGTAGCATAACAATGAAATTAACTATATGATTAAGTTCCCATATGACCCAAGTAATTACTGTTTCTATTACTTTAAATTGTTGCCTTGTTGCTATCCTGAGTATTTGCACAGTAATCAAATAGAGCATTTAATGATATATACTATGTGTATATAGTTACATGTTCTTGCTATTTCTGATGAAACCTCACACAATCAATAGGATTTGCAGCAGTGTATTTATTTATTAAGCTTATTAGTACTTTTTATCTATATTATTACAACTAACAATAAAAATTCATGAATATATTACATTTAGCACACCATTAGGACTTTAGCAGATTTTTGCAGTTTTAGCAGTTAAAGCACCTTTTTGCTTTAGAAGTGCAACATATTTTTCTTCCATGTTAATTGCTTTAGTGGAGGGGATGTATGCATTACAGATTTAGTGTCTGGCCTGTCAAACTGCCAGATTTATCTTGTAGGATAAAATACTTTGAAGTGTGTATTTATCAATTCGAGCAGCAGGGTATTGCTCTGTTTTAACAGCAGGAAGGGCGTATCTGTGGTCCCTGCAAGCTAATATACTTTTTTCACTGGGTGATAAACCGTTATCATTGTCTGATATGTTCACAATGTAGTCTCGTGTTGTATTTCCACAAAAACATGTCTGTACACAGCTGCCTGTGCAGGTCCCCTTTGAACTGCAGGTTTGAGGCGGTAGCCAGTTAATCTACAATCCATCAAATCCAGAAAGCACAGCATGCACACTGCATATCTACTTTCGCTGTCATGTAAGGCAGATGTTTCTCTCTGTTTTCTGTGCACCCCACTGAAGACAGCAGCTGTATAAAAACAGAAATGAGACTGTCTTTCTATGACGTGCCACTGAAGTGACGCGTTAGACAAGCCAGTGTGGATTGATGCCAAAGTAGACAGGTGCAGAACATGCATCCAAAGATTTTTTTTAAATAAAGGTTTATTATTATTTGTTCAAGTGCTGTGCGCAAAAAGATGCTTACTTGTGTATTTCCTGCAGACTGGGTAATTCAACACAGGACAAGGAGGTGAAATTCTGGAGTAGTAGCATGTAGTTGTAGTTGTTTTTAACACAGAAACAGGAGCTGTTTTACTAATATCCATTGTGTTTTGCAATGGACTCTTTGTCATGTTGCCAGCAAAGCTGGAGGTAGGAGCTGGGTAAACAAAATGGGGTCTATTCAGAACTGATAAGGCAAACAAAAGGTAGACCACGTGGGGAAAACAAAATTAAAGCAAATGCCAGTGAAGAGTACAGGAGCATACATTGGGATAATGCTAATTACCAGACTGGGAGGCACTCATATACACCACTAATGAGGGAGCAGATGAGAGGCAGCTGGAGTGAGTCACATGAGGCCTGAGATAAGAGAGAAGACAAATTAGTAATGGGTGTGGCTTGTTAAAGAAAAAGGGGGCAGGAATGCAGGGCATGACATCTTTTAACAGAAAAAATGATATAGATAAGATAATAGGAAACAAAAGTAGGAGAAACTGTTGAGTAATCTGATTGCAAAGGGGAAGAGGTTGTTCTTGAAATGTGTTGCTTTGGTGGTTAGTGATCTAAATCATCCTCCAGAGGGAAGCAGCTGATACAGATCATGTGCAGGATGTGAAGGTAACACATCCTGGTATTAATAAAGACACAGACACCAACAATGAGAACGCCAACAACAATAAAAGGCACATAAAAGGGGAAACTTGTGCAACACTTGAGGGTAAACAGGGCAAGGCATTGTCAATTAAGACACCATAGGGAAACAATATGCTATTGAACAATACCCCCCTCCTGAGGAATGACGACTGCCTTAAAACACCACCACCTGCCCATTCAGGTGGTCAGACCTTTCATACCTACAGTAGTGTCTGCTTAGGGCTCCCAGATTACCAGCCTGCGGACACCTCAGGATGGGACAAAAACGAACTAGCAACGTGACTGAAGAGAGGACTGCACTGGTGACTGGCATCTTGTACTGGTACTGAGACTGGACTAGCGACTAGACCCAACTGCACACAGGATCGAAGACTGGCAACTGGAGATAGGACTGAACAGGATTGACAACTAAACTACACTAGAGACAAGACAACAAGGCAGGGGACAAAACTCAGTTGGTGTCCACCTGAGCTCTAGATTCCCAAAAATGACAAGAGACAGATCTGAACTGGAGGCAGATCTCTGTTGCCTGGCGGGCACAACTCTCAAGGTAGCATGAACCTGTCAGAACCTGAATTACCGGACTGCAAAGGGAGGCCTGAAACACGGGGGCTCAAGACAACAGACGGGTATGGATGACATAGGACTGTTGGCGGCATAGGGCTGCAGAACCAGTTTAGGATGTATGTAACACGGGGCTGGGCTCAAGACAGCGGGAACAGAGCTCACTGCATTACAAGGTGCGGGTCAAGCATTCTGTCACAAACCGCCAGGCATGAGTAAAGGGAGACTGGGATGCAGGTGCGAGTACATGGGGTTTAATGAACATGGCAAGGAACAGATAGATACAAGGAGTGGATCCATGAGCCTGACCATGAACATGGCAAAGGGGCAGACTAAGGTAACAGTAAAGACACAGAAACTCTAACATATTAAAGGGAAGATAGGTGCAACATATGAGGGTAATCGGGCAGGCAATTGTCAGTTAAGATACCATAGAGAAACACGAGATACAGGCCTGACAACTGTACAGCTGCTTGCTCAAAATATTGTTAATGGTGACTTCAGTTCAAAGTACCTTTCTCCAGTTGCTGGCAGCCCATTTCCTATAATCCTTGCATCACTGAGTTTGCAGGCAGCAGAAGCGAAACAGCCCAGCATGAATGCATCCTGTGAAGTTTCCTCTGGATCACCTTTGATGATGCCTAATGCTGATGCCCATTGTTGAAATCCATCTATTTTGTGGGCCTTGCAGACTTTTAAATATTTGCCTCAAACCACGGTTTTTCCTTTCATCCAGTTTACATGTAGTGTACATTTATGAGCCTTTAAATCAAAAGCTTACAAAAATATACACTATCAACTACAGAAAGAACAGTCTTTTATTTCTGGCAATGCCAACTCCAACTAACCTCAAACTCCAAATGTGAATTTTTAACTTGTAGCAAGGCTTTGTTAAAAATGGATGGGCATTTTTCTTTAGAAATGCTACATACCAAGGGTTCAGGTTGCTGTATCACCAGTAAGTGGCACGGTGAACACCTAGCACTGGTCCATGTGGCCAATATAAGGGCGAGTCTTTTACCTCCTCATTGTTTTATTAATAATATCCTAACTACTGTCACCAGATATGTACTTTACTAAAAAAGAATGTGCGACATCTCCCACCTCCCCATTTTACCAAACTGTAGGCGTAAAGACCTAAATGACCATGTGTTAAATTTAGAGGTGGATCCTGTGTAATTGGTGATTTTAATATTACTGGCTTACATTTCATTCTCATTTTTCAGTTCATAGTACTGATTCCCTCATTGCAAAAGTTTATGGTGCTCAAATGTTGGGAAACTTCCATAACTGATAAATGCAGACAAAACTACTGTAGCTTCAGTCCGGTTTTAAATTATGTTCCTGTTTTATTGTAGGCTTTAAGTAAAATTAGGGACATTATGATTTGTGAAAGCAACAGTGTCTTTATATGCTGCATCTGAACTTGTCTTCCCTGGGGCGTCGCTAAAGATTTTGAGCCCCCCAGTCCAGACCAATCTAGTTATTTTCCAAATTTAAGGCCCCTGTCACTACAGGGCACTTGGAATCGTCCTAACTGCCCCCCTACCTTACGGCGCTTTTCCTCACTTCAGTTCATCTTCATGTTTCTCACTGCGAAACCTCTGCTCCCCAGGTGAAAGACAATCCAGAGGGTGTCAGAATTAAATTTTACTTTCTTAGGAATGGGATCTGCATAGGTCAGACAGAAGACTTTGGTCGTACTCTCAATTTGATAAGCTTTTGTATTTTTGTGCATTGATATGAAGGACAATAAGGACCATGATTAGAAATAAACAAATGCTCATTCATCCATTATCTACACCACTTTATCCATTTGGGTCATGGGGAAGCTGGAGCCAATCCCAGCATCTTCAGGTGGGTGGCAGGGTACACCCTGGGCAGGCCGGCAGTCAGCCAACACGAACAAACACACTCGCAGTAGCCAGTTAATCTAATCTGCATGTCTTTGGGAGGAAACCCACACATGCACAGGGAGAAGATGCAAACTCCACACAGAGAGACACACTGGGTGACCCGGGTATCGAACCCAGGACTTTCTTGCTGTGAGGTAACAGTGCTAACCACTGCACTGCATCAAGTAAATAAATCAATAAGACCATTAAAATGGTTAATTTTATTTCGTAAAGTAAACTCCGTCACATATTTACAATAGTAATAGTAAAAGAAGGGGGGAGAACACCAGATAGAAACAGGGTAAGGAAGCCTGTGTCCAGTCTGAGGAAGGAAGCTGAGCAACTAGATGAAATGCCATTGTAAGTATGACAGCAACGGTTTAGGTAAAGATTATCAATTCCAGATTACATTGGCTGAGGCCATGAGTGTCATGATATGCAGAACAAAGAGGCAGGCGTTTGGTTGAACAAAGTGGGGTTTGAAACCAAACTGAACAGAACTGAACAAGGGCTGGAAAACAAACGAGCCCACGAAGGGTAGCAACGGTAGGACTTGTACAGGGAAGGGCACGGGCAGATGGGAAGAATGACATTAATGACTGGAGATAAATCAGACTGCAGCTCGAAACACAAAAAATTTTTATTACATTTTATTAAAACTGAACAGAACAGAAATTAACTACCTGAATCCCCACCTCCAGGCCGAGAGGAGGCTGCTTCGCCTGAATCTCCACCTTCCAGCCCAGTGGAAGCCGCTTTGCCCGATTCTCCAGTCTTCAGCCCAGAAGAGGCCCCGTCCATGTCTCAGTTCCCGGTCGAGAGAAGGCCCTGTCTGTCTCTCCGATTTCTTGTGCAGAAGAGGCCCCATCCATGTCTCAGGTCTCTGGTTCATAAGAGACCCTGACAGTGTTTCCAGTTCCTGGCCCAAAGATGGCCCCATACAGTAAGTGTCTCCAGTTCCCAGTCCAGAGAAGGCCCCGTTCCTGTCTCCAGTTCCCAGTGCAGAGAATCCCTGTTCGTGTCTCCAGTATATAGCCCAGAAGAGGCCCCTTAGTGTCCTCAGTTCCCGGTTCAGAGAAGGCCCTGTCCATGTCTCAAATTCACGGTCCAGAAGAGGCCCTGTCCATCCCTCCAGTCTTAGGCTCAAAATTAGATGTGTCCCAAGTGCTTATCTCCCCAGCCACTGCCTCCCCACCACCAGCATCCAGCTCATCTGCTGAAGCTCCACCACGGGCACCTGATTCCTCAGCTGTCACTTCGTCATCACAGCCTGACTCCCCAGCAGCCATAGCCACAACACCTGATTCCCTGGATGCTCCACAAATGCGAAATAGCCCGACCACTGTGCTTAAGGCTAGCTGGCTTGCCTTAGGATCGCCAACAAAGAGGTTACCACATCTCAGGCGAGTGATGTCAGGGCCGCATCGCTCTTCTCGCCCCAGAACCAGCTGCTTGTCCAATCTTGCGCATCTCAACTTTTGGGTTTCCTGGCTACTTCAAGCGTAGTTCCAGACGCCCTGGTCACTGAGTTTGTTGCTCTGGATGTCAAGGTTGATACCTCCATGGCACCCTGCTTGAGTCCCACATCTCCCAGGTCCCTGGCTAGCTGATCTCCCCAGGAATGGCAAGCAGGGGTATTGGGACAGCCCTCCATATCCTGGAGAGACTGCCAGGGACACAGATCCCGTTCCTGCCACCCAGATTCCCTCTGCTCCAGCTCACCCATGTCCATCAATCCCTCTAAAAATACCAAGGTGCCACTATCTCCAGCACCATCCAGTCTGTCTACATCCACATCTCCGCATGTCTTGGTGTCTGCTGTTCCATTTTTCTGTCGTGAGGGGTGCTCCACAAAGTAGAATTTCTCAGTTAGCTTGATTCCTATTGGACAATCATAACTTCTAACTTCTAGCTTAAGTTAACCCAGCTAACCAAGATCCTGCTTTGTGGAACACCCCATTGCTTCCCTTTCTGGGTCTGTTTATGTCCATGTCTTTCCTATTCTCTTGGTCATGTTAATGTCACGTGTCTTGTTTTATTGTTTCCCTAGTCTTGTGTGACTGGTCTAGTCTCGTGCCGTGTTCCCCTGGTCCTGTATATTCTGGAGCGCATGTGTCATGCGGGATGTCGGTGGAGGGGGGAGGGGGGTAGGGTAGCGGTTGAGTTACGTCATTTACTTATTTGACATGAAAAATGCCTAATATGACAAAAACAGAGGATGCATAATTAATGATGTAAGTCATTTATAGATTTTGCAGCTGAGGATCCAGATCATAGCCTGAAAGTGTTTGTATAGTGAAGGTAGTTTTATCATTTGACACAGACTTTTATATATAGATGTGAAGTCTTGCCATTTTCTTTCCAGGAGTGTAGTGTACATTTAGGTAGTGTAGGTATAATGCTTTCTCTCTGATGCACTTTGTTATGTAAAAGCTAGCATTCTGAACTTTAAATGACCGTATGCTGTAATTCTCATTGCCATCCATTCTGAAGTCATGTGGCAATTTTATCTGTTGGTGGAAAGATCAATTTTAGATTGCTTGTAGCGAGCGCATATTGTATGAATAAGAGAGGGGAAAAGAGGGTACAAATGTGAGACTGATGGAGCATATTACATTTTAAATGTGACCACAGAAGGATTTATGCTGTAGATTTTCTATTGCTTTTTGTTATGGAGTTTTAATTTTAGATAAAACTGAACTGTTTGGTTTGTCATTTTAAGGAGCTATTCAGTTTAATAACCATGGGTTTTTAAAGCAGTAAATTTCCGAGATTTTCATACTGTATGTACAGTATACTCTACTGAGAAATATAGAATAAACCAGTGAATCAATGCATGTATTTAAAGGCCAAAAAGCTAATTCAGTTTCCTCCAGCAGAACTAGGTACACACATTTTTTAACTTAGACGCTTGCCTATTTCTCCATGAATATAAATGATGCAGAGATATGAGGTGATGTCAAAAAAAAAAAAAACCTAAAAATGCCTTTTTATCTGACTGGAAGAGAGCTGGCAGAACTGAGCAGGCTCACAGGATGTCGGCAGACGAGCGAAGTGTCAGATCTGGTCGATGGAGCCATTGAAGTTTCATTGAATGTAGCTGTTGCTCGGCACTCTATTATAATTAGTACCTCCCAAAAATCAAAGACTCAAAAAGGGAGGCTCCAAGGCTGAACATCATTATGTCGAGATCCAAAAAAGTCTACAAACAGCAGCTGACAGGGCGAGAACACGCCTCCTTTAACACAGGGAAAAAAAAACCTTCCTCTGGTGAGAGTCACTAGAGGCCTCATTGTTGAAGGTAGAGCTGGCACAGTGGTGTTTCCATGCAAAAGACAAATTAAAAAGAAATTAAAGCCTGAATTTTTCCTGACTATAAATCAGTATTCATTTAATTTAATTCAGTTAGCAGTAATAGTTAATCCGTTTGGAACATCAGAACATTTACAGCAACTTTTGTGTTTCAAATTTAGAGCAATACAAAAATCTGGAGGAACAATTCGCTTTTTGATGAAAGTGTGAAAAGGAGAGCTCTGTACTAGAATACCTGGAAAAACGAGACTGTCCTTGCGAGGAGTCCCCCCCCAAACTCCCCACACAAGCTGCCACCTGCTCTTAAGCACCAATTAACACCTTTTGTTTTGCAAATGAATCATAGTCACAGTCAAAGTCATCCCTCTGCCAGAAGTCACATTTTCAGTCTCCTTCTGATGAGTTTATCTAATAGTGCAGTCAAAAGGTCAGTTTGTACTTCACTTTCCTGTGAGCCCTTTTGCTTGTGGGATCTGACATAAACGTCATCATCAGGGTTTGGCTGCAAATGGCTGTGGTCGGTGTGCGTGGAGCCCGGAATTTTATGTTTAGCAGGAACCTTGCGCATCTTTGCACAATGACCATGCAAGTTCAAGATAATTATTAGATAATTGATTAGATAGTTCCAGTAGGTGGCAGCCCTGACTTTCACATATCAGTGGTCAACGACAAAAGAGTAGACGAAGAATAATGATTGTTGTTGTTGTAGTAGGTATGGTGGGCAACTGTAAGTGGAGTGTCAGAGGTACGTGGATATCAAATTTTTCATACTGTCCATTTATTATTATTATACAGTATTTTAAAAAGCAGCACTATTCCGACAAATCGGGTGTGGTTTGGAGTCCTGGCTGATTTTATCGTAAGGATTTCAAAATACTGTGGTATTACAGTGGCATATTACAGTAATACTGCCCAAGCCTTGACTAATAACTAAAAAATGGTTCATAAAAGTTTACCCCTTTCACTACACTTGTATGCATTTGTGTGTGGTGAAGCTTAACTGATAAATTATGCACAGTAAGACATTAAATACAGTATTAATAAAGTACTTTATAAATTATTATACAGTACTGTACTCTCTTGAATGAAAGGGATACTAACGATTTAGCCTCATTCTCAAGAAATGAAACAATATCATGTATCACTGTAATGGAACTCATGCTTTTTATACACCTCAAAGCATAAAGCAACAATGAACAAACATACAGCTACATGTTTACATTTTTTTGGACTGATATATTCTGTAGATAATTGAAATACTTTAAAAACAATGGGATCTATTCTACTATGAAGCACTTAAGTCAAATAAGTGTTTATTAAGTTACACCCTTTTGAGCGCATCTCTCCCCTCATCAGTCGGGTCACATCCACCACAGCACTTGTTACACTCGTAACGGGGCCCACAGTGAGCTGCCCGTAGTGCTTACTGTACATATAGGCCCCAAAGAGGCATGGTTGCTAGGTACTGCAAGCTCTATCTTTCTAGAGTTCACCTATGATAATGCCCATCGGTAATAGAATGTTTGATGAAAAAAAAAGCATAAAGTTGACCAGTTTTAACCAGTAGATAATCAGGTCCTATGTTGGGACAGTGTGGGACATTGTGAATTGGGACTTCGCCATCTTGCTCATTTGACTTCCTCTGCCGGCCCCTGGAGGATGGGCTCCCCCATTTGAGTCTGGTTCCTCCCAGGGTTTCTTCCTTCTATGGAGTTTTTCCTTGCCACTGTCTCCTCTGACTTGCTCATTGGGGGCTTTGGGCGGGGATGCTGTAAAGCGCTTTCACTCAATGCAATGTTGTGAAAAATTGAATGTTAACATAACTGGCTCTAATACTGAGATGTTACTGAAGGACCTGAATATCTGTGTCAGGCATGTTAAATTAGGGCTGCACCTAAACTCTGCAAGGTGGTAGATCAGAACAAGAATGAACAGCCCTGCCCTAGAGCATCAAAAACCCTAAAATGAGGTTATAACTACCCTGTGCTGTTGACACAGGGCATGCCCAGTGTAAACACTCAATGGGGCCCCAAAGAACGAAAATAAATTCTGTGGACCCTCATGGTCTTACCCACAGGGGGGCCATGTGGGACTAGTGTGGGTTTGCCCTGCTCAAACTGGCCCACAGTAAACCCACACCTGCCCATTTGGGGCCCACATGCGGGCAGTGTGGATAATCACGTGGATCCGCACTGTATCCACGATGCATATGCCACACAGCCCGTGTTCCCAGGGCTAAGTCAATGAGAGGATAAGCTGACAAGCATGGGAGAATCAAGCCCAATATTATTTTTCAGAGACAAATATAGATGTGGTAACAGAAAAAGACAAGAAGCCTAATGGACTAGCACTGGAATAATTATCTGGAATAATTACGACTATTGCCATGACAACAAACTGAACAAAGTAAGATGGGGAGTTTTGGTATGGAGCAAAGCCCTGCTTGGCATTTGAGGAATTAATGTGAGTAGGATGGGATTAATAAAGGAAACTCTCCATTAAATGAAAGTAATACAAAAAAAATGTGGTATAAATGGCAATGACGCTGAATATTTTAAGTAACTTCTTGTACAGACTTTCTGGTTTGGATTAAGTGATTCGCTCTTCTAAGATGGTGTGTGACCCTGCTCTTCACATCAGTAATTAATCCTTTCTAAACATATATCCAGATATTAATTTTCTATGTACGTGTAGTTTTTACAATATTCTATTGAGATTTCTATCTACAGCCATTGCCAAAAGTTTTGAGAATAACACAAATATTAATTTTCACAAAGTCTGCTGCCTCAGTTTTTATGATGTCAATTTGCATACTCCAGAATGTTATGAAGAGTGATCAGATGAATTGCAATTAATTGCAAAGCCCCTCATTGCCATGACAATGAACTTAATCCCAAAAAACCCATTTCCACTGCATTTCAGCCCTGCCACAAAAGGACCTGCTGACATCATTTCAGTGATTCTCTTGTTAACACCGGTGACAGTGTTGACGAGGACAAGGCTGGAGATCACTCTGTCATGCTGATTGACTTAGAATAGGAGACTGGATGCTTTAAAGGAGGGTGGTGCCTGAAATGTAGTGCATTGTTCATCCTCTGTTAACTACAGTATGGTCACCTGCAAGAAAACATGCAGTTATCATTACATTGCACAAAAAAGGCTTCACAGGCAAGGATATTGCTGCTAGTAAGATTGCACCTAAATCAACCATTTATCAGATCATCAAGAACTTCAAGGAGAGAGAATCAATCGTTGTGATGGAGGCTTCAGGGTGCCCATGAAAGTCCAGCAAGCGCCAGGACTGTCTCAAAGTTGATTCAGCTGTAGGATTGGGGCTCCACCAGTGCAGAGCTTGCTCAGGAATGGCAGCAGTCAGGTGTGAGTGCATCTGCATGTATGCACAGTGAGGCGAAGACTTTTGGAGGACGACCTGGTGTCAAGAAGGGCAGCAAAGAAGCCACTTCTCTCAAAGAATAACATCAGGAACAGACGGATATTCTGCAAAAGGTACAGGGATTGGACTGCTGAGGGGTGTGGTAAAGTCATTTTCCCTTTTTGATTGTTTAGGGTATCCAGAAAAAAGATTGTCTGGAGAAGAAAAGGTGAACATTATCAGTCCTGTGTCATGCCAACAGTAAAGCATCCTGAGACCATTCATGTGCGGGGTTGCTTCTCAGCCAAGGGAGTGGGTTCACTCACAATATTGCCGAAGAACACAACCATGAATAAAGAATGGTACCAAGTCATCCTCCGAGAGCAATTTCTTCCAACCATCCAAGAACAGTTTGGTGATGAACAATGCCTTTTCCAGCATGATGGAGCACCGCGCCATAAGGCAAAAGAGATAACTAAGTGGCTCAGGGAACAGAACATTGACATTTTGGGTCCATGGTCAGGTAACTCCCCAGTCTTTAATTCCATTGAGAACTTGTGGTCAATCCTCAAGAGACAAACAAATGTTCTGACAAACTCCAAGCATTGATTATGCAAGAATAGGCTGCCATCAGTCAGGATTTGACCCAGAAGTTGATTGACAGCAGCCAGGGTGAATTTCAGAGGTCTTGAAAAAGAAGGGCCAGCACTGCAAATATTGACTCTTTGCATAAACTTAATGTAATTGTCAATAAAAGCCTTTGGCACTAATGAAATGCTTGTAATTATACTTCAGTATATCATAGAAACAACTGACAAAAAGATCTACAAACACTGAAGCAGCAAACTTTGTGAAAATCATTACTTGTGTCATTCTCAAAACTTTCAGCCATGACTTTATTCCATGTCAGGAGGGACACTATGAGCTACAACAAGATTTTTAAAGTACCATTTCAATTAGAAGAACCTGGGTTTCACTTAAGCTCTGAGTTCTTCCCGTATGATGATTGGTCAGTCTCCTTTAATCAGGCATGTGTCACTTATGTTAATGTGAAACAGTTTGATGAGTCTTTCAATCAAGTAAACAAATCAGTAAATGTACCAAACAATTAGCGAGTATGGGAGCCTTTTGGTTTTAAAGCTGAAATAGCTCATAGTATTTCTCCTGTCATGGATTAGGTAGTCACCCTAACATGTACTGATCATTGGCTCAAAATAAAAATTCCTTGTGTCACAGGTACACTCTGTGCTAGGTGTCTTGACTGATGTTTCTTTGGTGTGGACATGGATGCCTACATTTCCTTCTACTGGGGAAACTGGCTAGACTGGTTAAATAGACCAGGCAATTAAGCAAAACTGAAATCAGAACCACATTACCCCTTGCTCATTACATCACGAAAAAAAATTATGGCTGGGGAGGTGGGGTATGGTGGTTGCCACACACATTCTGTGACCAACAAACACTACTCTATATAATTAGCCATGAGTCTGTGCTGATTATCAAATGATTGCTAAACATATTTCACCTGCAAGGACACCTTGAAGAAAAATCTAAAAATCTAAAATGTAAAAGTAGCTTTGATCATTTTGATCCCTATTTTTACTTACTTATGTTGTCATAGTGACATATTGCATTGCCTTCTTTGTTTATTGTTATCAAGTAGATGTGAACTGTCAAACATGCATTTGACTTGATAAAGAATTCGGTTCTCGTCCAACTAAGAAACATGAGCGAAATCCTTTATTTGGGCCTTTTAAATTCTGTGTCATGCACCTTGTTTTGCTTTGTATGCAACTGCTACACTCCTGTAGCCCCTGCTGTCTGTGCACTGCATGGTACTGCAAAGTGGACAGTTGGCATATTTGCCTCTTGCCTCATTTAATAAAACTTAAAAAACTTAATTTGGTGGCATTAAAAAGACACATCATCATTATTAATTTACACACTAATAGCCCCCTTTGACTTTTCACTTAGCAGTTTTCATTTATTACAAGACAAGATGAATTTTAAGAGTCAATCCTTTCACATCACAAGGCTTAGGGGCACAGGTCCCTGTTTTCAAGAAAAACCACATAAAACTTTTTGGTCCCCTTGGTGAGTGAAGCGAGCATGCCAGTGAAGCGAAGAAACGTGAGATACAAAGATCACCGCAAGATCACTGCAAGATTCACTGCGAGATCACTGCGAGATATCACGTAAGAAAACATAGTCATTTCCCCACATCCACTACCAGTGTACTGTATGTTATCAACGTTGGCTGTTTTCCTTGAATTTTCATTCTAAGTGGAGCAAAAAAGAAATGTCATGTATTTAGAGAATTAAATTGATTTCATCAACTTTTTAACATCGTCGTCTTCTTATTTATAGTGGTATTTCACAATATACATGTATATTTATGCTATGTATTTCTTTTTGAATAATATATTTATTAATTTTTCAAACATTTTACAAGCAATTACAAACCAAGCACAAAAAAAACACTATCATGGCTCACCACTTCATTAAATAAGCATAAGAGAGAAATGAAAAAAGAAATCAAAATGCTTTACATATTTGTACTTCAATATACTGTTACCACACAATTCCTTTTTTCCCCCTCCTTGTAAAAACTCCTATTAAACAAAACCTCTAACAAGAATAGAGGATACATCTAAACCCATATATGTAAAGAAATGATCCCACCTTCTATGAAATATGGCATCTTTACTATTAGCAGCACAGGTTAAGAAATCCAATCTATGTATTTGTTAAACATTGGCACATATAGTAGAAAGTATTGTGTGTTTCACTACACAAGTTAAAAGATCCACATTTTTAAGCATGTTAACGTTTTATACACATTTCCAATGTTTGTGCATAGTAACATCGCACACAAAAACAGAAAAAACTGAAAAAATAAGATATATCATATATGAAATTATATATATTGGTATTTATTATTATATATTACTTATAAGGTAACTAGATGGATTAGGAATTGTTCTATTTCCAGTGTTCATTCATTGTGTTAAATTACCAGCAGTATTTGTTTGCTTCCTTTGAAGGAAAGATACCTGCTGGAGAGCTGTATCAGGAAATTGCATGTTGTTTGGCAAAAATCCAGAAATGCTGAGCCTTAAAAAAGTTAAAGATTAACCTAGCAGTAGTTTGCCTTTTGTTTCCAGCCTGGATAGTTTTGTATGTCAGATTTGGTTAGTTTAATTTTGTTGACTTAAAATGTTAATATATAAATATGCATATTCAAGGGATTTGGGGTCATGCCTCTTGAAAAAGCTAATAAACTAATAAAACTAAGCAAATATATTCATCCCTATGGCTTGAATTTAAATTTTTTTAGAAAAAAAATCTTTCACCCCACTCATTATTATTATATTATGAATGACTGGGCAGGACTAGGAACAGCTGTGCCCTTTTGACCTGCACCTTGGAGTC